>FXXK01001256.1:28327-60021 GCA_900184695.1 Betula pendula
GAATTTTCCGTATTATTACTCGTTTTTTCTACATGGTGTAAACGGTTCCCAAATCAGAAGCCAAGCTAGAATTTCTATTCAATCCTTTTGGTTTTTTTCCTTTTAAAGTCGTAAAGGGGTTAGAAAAAGCAAGCTTGTCCGGAGGACTTTAACTTAATGGTTAATTCGTAGACAAATTAAGCAAACACAGAAGACTTTAAGCTCATACATGGAGCCCTCTGCCCTCCAACCTTCCAATATGTGTTTTTTTTCCCCTGCTTCGGACAATCACCGTAGGTAGTCATAGTCATAGATCAGGACATGTTATTTTAGATATGTCATTTTGCAGGATATGATGAACCGGAGGCTTTTATTATCACATAGAGATTTAGAAGCCATATGGAGGAGGGTGGATTCCGGATGCAATTAACTATAACAGGGAAAAAAAATAAAAAAATAAAAATTCACCTAGATAAAAAAAAGTCATATGGTTTATAAGCATCACTGTACTCTCTCGGTCAGCTATTGTCAGGATATCTAGTGCTTAATGTGGCCAGTGTACCCATTTACAAAAAGGGGTGTACAAGTGATGATATAGTCTTCCGTAGGGGACCATAGCTTTTCTTGGCGGTCTAATTACGATATCTAGTGCTTGTCGATGTGCAAATTGACAGATAAATTGAATATAGCGCGAATGACTGCTGTCGATGGCTCCGATTGTGGCCGTCCGATATTCAAGATTCAAGAAAAATTGAACATCACCATCATCTACCTTTCTCTGGACTGTTTTTCTACATGTTGGTAATTAATGAGGCTAATCAGGGCCAATCATGCTAGAGAAATTAACTTTCTTGATGGTTTGGATATATTCATTCATTTAAGTGTCTAAGAGTCTTTCACGCCTTCTTCCACGATGCAATTATTTTTTAACAATTTTCTGTTTATTTTTTAAGAAAACAAATTGGGGCTAGGTTTTTAAGCGATTCTTGCTCTTAACATGTGTTTTGTTTCCTTCTTTGACAAGGACAACCATATTCTTTTCCTAAATTAATTTCTACGGCAACTCTATATTCATTCATTCATTCATTCATTCTAGTCTAAAAGTCTTTCACGCCTTCTTCCACGATGCAATTATTTGATTAGAATTTTCTGTTTATTTAAGGTTTTCCTACCCACTTTCCAGTTGCGAAAGTCACACGGTTCATAGTACAAGCCAAAAAAAAAAAAAAAAAAAAAATAAGAAGGCAAAGTCATGGTAAATGAATGTAATTTCATGGTAATATTGTTTCTTTAGTGTAAGCGGTTACTAAAGAATTTTGGTGGCAAATTAATGCATATCTTGATTTTATTACATACATAGTATAAACCATTTAACACCTACCTTATTAATTAAGCTTTTCATTCAAATTTTGAATTAGAAACTTATACCACATTATAGGGTTTTTGGTGCAATACAATTTTTTTCTTCTTGAGATTCAGCAGAGTGAATGTGACGTAAAAGTATTCTTGTGAGGCATCAATCTTGTGCCCTCTTAAGAGTCAATTTGCTAATTAAACCATCAAGCTAATGATCATGACATTCAAATTAGCTTAGTGATTTATATTATGATCAATTCTCTATCATAGTACGTACAATCTCAAAATGGGCATGTTCTTACTCTAAACCCCTCTATCTGGATTGGATCTACTTATTTTCCCTATCATAAAAATTGGAATTGTATAAATTAAGCTCGTCAGGTGGACACTTGGTATATCAATTAGGAATGTTTCCAAGTTCAATACTTTGAACTAATATAACGAAATGAATTTTTAACTTCTAAATTCCGTATCACAAATTTTATTCTACATTTAGTTGTACGTATAACTTTGTAAAAAAATATGCGCACATTTCTAATGAATAATATATCATATTACCATCATATTACTACATGCAAATCTCTTGAGAACCCAAAATTGGCATATATATTGACCTTATTGCACAATTTTGTTTCCTCTTTGACAAGGGAAAATAATTTAGAAGACAGAATTAACCTGGAAACGTATATATATACATCCTAGCTTCACTATGAAACTCTTCTAAAGAAAGCATTTGAAATCAGTCCGTAGAAATGCTATTTAGCTAGAATGCATTTGAATTCAGTCTCTCGAAACACATGCTGTTTACCCTTGTATATTAATTGGATTGTTCATGCCGCCTTTGAATTCCTTGTATATTAATTGGATTGTTCAGGCCGCCTTCTCATTTGTGTAATATTCATGAGACTATTTATCTTATTAACTACCAAAGTGGAGGCACGTACATCACTGTATAAGTAGAAATTGAAGCCACACCAAAATCCATGTCAAAGTGAAAATTAAGGGTATTGATCTTTTTTAATGCATGAGATATTTTCAATAACTTCGTGGAAAGGTGTATGTCTAATCAGTCCATGTCGATGTGGAATCAGAGCTCTCCTAACACTAAATTCCATGCATTCAACTTTCAAAGTCCAGTTTTTCATTTTTCTAAATCTTTCACGCGTTTTCCGATTATGCAAGTATTTTGTCATGAGAATCTTATTATTATTATTATTATTTATTGAAGGTCTTCCGACACATTTTCACTTGTACAAGCCACATCATTTCGAACAACAACAAACAACAACAAAAAAAAAAAAAAAAAAAGGGAAAGAAAACCAAATATATGGTAAATGAATGTAACTTTACCTATAATTAATGTCATTTCTGATGTGGTGTGCAAGCAGTTTTTAAATCATTAACCAAGTTAGAATTTCAAATCTTTAGGTTTTTTTTTTAAAAAAAAAAAGTTGTAAGAGGGTGTAAAAAGCAAGCTTCTATGCAAAATTGTCAACGAGGCATAGTTCAAATGAAACCTCTTTAATTCTAAGAGGTAGTTCAATCGAATGTGGACCACGTCTCAAGAAACGGAAATCACGAGTTTGAATATTCCATTCCTCTTTTTTAGGAGCCAATTACTTTCGTCCTTTTAAGAATTTGATTATGTAAATAATTCAATTCCCATAAAAGAGGAAAGAGTATTATTTTTTTTGAAAGTAGGAAAGAGTAGTATTAACCCTTCAAATGAGATCGACCTCTTTCATCTATTAAGAACTTGATGAAAGCCGTAATGGTAAATTTATTAGGTGTGCATATATATAATTTATTAATTCCCAAAACAGAGATCGATTCACAAAAAGAGAGAGAAATAGAGTAATATTTTAATTATATATATATTTATTTATTGATTAAGAGAAAACATTCACATATCGTGAGCCCTTCTCGGACATATATTCTTCTATCAACCGAAAAAACAAACACATCTGGTTGTGATTAGTGCAAGAAGCACTAATGGTGTAAAAGGCAAACTCATGGTAAATTTCTATGTAATTTCAGTGGTAATGTTTCTGTGCTGGTGTAGACTGTCTCAAATCAGAAGCCAAGCTAGAATTTCTATTCAATTAATCTTCTTCTTTTTTTCTTCCTTTTAAAGTTGTAAAGGGGTTCAAAAAATGCAAGCTTTTTTGGGCGACTTGACTTAACGGTTAATTCGTAGACAAATTAAGCAAACACAGAAGACTTTAAGCTCATACATGGAGCCCTCTGCCCTCCAACCTTCCAACATGTGTTTTTTTTTTCCCTGTTTTTGTCAATCACCGTAGGTAGTCATAGTCATAGATCAGAACATGTTATTTCAGAGATGTGTCATTTTACAGGATATGATGAACCGATGGCTTTTATTATCACATAGAGATTTAGAAGCCATATGGAGGAGGGTCGATTCCAGATGCAATTAACTAGAACAGAAAAAAATAAATAAATAAATAAAAATACAACTGGTAAAAAAATTATAAACATTACATTGGTCAGCTATTGTTGGGATGGGTACTTTTATGGTTTTCCTTGTAAATCATTCTCTCCTATTCAACTTTAATGTCATTTGTCTCCTTACCCAAGTTTATTGGTGTTGTGTAAAAAAAAAAACTGACAGACAAGAGTTGATTCCAACCTCTGAAATTGTGTGTCTTGTGATTTGTCCGATCAGTTACTACGAAAACACGAAAAAGCAAGCAAGGAGGGAACTAACATTTGAAGTTTGGGGTAAAAGTAAAAAGATTAAAAATTTTAGGGGTCAAAATTTAATTTCTAAAGATTTATAAGAATATTTTTATAAAAAAAAAAAAAACATGATGGCTTGAGAGCACCCCAAAAAACAAGTTGGAGTAGAGCTCATCCAATGACGACTTGACTATCCTCCTTTTTCCGTTTCCCATAGTTGAATTTTTTTTTTCTCTATTCAAAGTAGAAGGACGACTTGACTTAAATGTTAGATTGGTAGACAAATTGATGTGGATCGTGTTTTTGAACGACTGCGACAATGTAGAAATGTTTTTCCAAGTCAATGCAAAAATTATATCGGGATGGTTGAACTTTGTAAGTTTGGTCGGCAACTTTTTAATTTTCAAAGAAACTTTTCACACGTTTTCTAATAATGTAAGTCCTTTGTTAAAAAAAAAAAAATCATTTATAACTTTAATAGGCTTTTAAATTTACCAAGGCTCCACGACCTACGCCTAAAAGAAAGAAGAAAAAAAATGAATAAGCACCTATTTTGGTTTTCACATTAAAAATAAATATTTAAATTAGCATAATTAAATTCTCTTTATCAACCATGTTATATCAATAAGTAATACTATTTTAGTAAACTGTTATACGACTGTCATATAATTTGATAATGAGATAGGAAAAATCAACAATTAGATCAGCACTCTTAAAAAAAAAAACAAAAAAAAAACATGCTATTGAGAGACATCAAAATAGATGGTTCAAATAACAAATTTTAAAGAATAATTGCACTGCATCTAATCAATGCCCATTTTCTCAATGATAAGTTGCTTTTTATTATATTTTTTTTTTCTTTATTCTAATAAGAACAACATTGACATTTTTTGATAAGGTTTTCTTTATATTTTGGAATTTTGCTAGGTGTTAATAAGTTTTCAGTAGATTTTTGTTAATCTCAAGTATTTTGCCAATCTTAAATAGTTTGTAAATTTTTGTACTTTTCTTTATTTTTGTACTAGTCACTACATATTAACGTACTGATATATCAATTATGACATATATTTCTGAAGCCTGATAAATATATTTTTAGTAATACATATATTGTGTTATAATTTCTACTTTCAATTGTGTTAAGCATATTTTTATATATTATAATAAAAATCTAGTATATAAAGAGAAAAACAAAAATATTGTCATTACATTTTATTATTTTAGTTTCGCCCTCCGCCACTCATTACAACATATGAAATGTTGTGGTATGACTTCAGTTTCTTAAGTCTTATGGAGTGAGGCCCAACAGTTTTTGTCTTATTTGTTTTGACCTTTTGAAGTTGTAGCCGACTTATTTCTTTTCCTTTATTAAGTTGGTTTTTGAGTTACAATAATACTTCTCAATTTAGGAGAAGTTTGAGATTTAATTTGGACATACAACTTTTACCGTGGCATGGACCATCAAACTTGTATATATATATATATATATATGAGGCCTTTCCCGTCAGTGTGCCAAACGAACAAGCTGGTTAACTTGGCTAAAAATGAAACAATATTTCTCAATGGAGTGGCCTTTTGGGAAAGCCTTGCTGTGGGGTTTACTTGTATTTCTTCAAATTCATCAGCACACAGGCTGCTTCCAAGAAGAGAGGATTGCTCTGCTGGAATTGAAGGCGTTTCTGAAATCCAATATTATTATTTATGCAGATCACCGCCTTCTTCCGTCGTGGATTGACGACGCAAAGAGTGAGTGTTGTGGTTGGGAGAGGGTCACGTGCAACTCCACCACCGCTCACGTGATCAAGCTTTCCCTCGACAACATAAAGCAAGATCCTAATTACTACAATGAAGATTATTACTATGAAGTGTTGGTTGATAAGAACCGTTGGCTGCTAAACGTGTCCCTGTTTCAACCTTTCAAGGAGATAAGAAGTCTTAATCTATCTGGTAATGCAATTGGTGGTTGCCTACCAAATGAAGGTATGTTGTCAGCCCCTGCTTTTCCTTTCTGATAGAGACCCCTTCTTTTTTTAAAAAAAAAATTCAATTTCTATCAGGCTATGGCTAGCTTTATTTGCACCAAATTGAACGATACTCTTTTAATTTTTTTTTGAAATTCCTCTCCCATTTCCCAGGGAAATCACGAAAACCCAATCTCTCTTTACAAATTTTTTTCACGAATGGCTATTTATTATAGTTTTTATTTTGTTGATAAGATAAATGTGATGATTTTGTTGTAAGTACTGTCAGTCTCTTGTTACACCGATAGTACACCGATAAATGTGATGATTTTGTTAATTGTTGTGTGCAAATTTGATAGTGCTTGGAAAATTTCGAGTAGAAGAGGAAGCTAATTAATTGATGGTAAACTAATACGCAGGGGAGAGATTATAAATATTAATGTTAAAGTATACACATGTAAAATGGGGTGAGAGGAAGGCTGGGCCCACAGTTTTCATTTCCTTCCAAATTGGTAGGGAAAAAAAAGAACAAGAAAGAGAGGGAGAAGGGAGACAGTTGGGATGACAGTTTTCCTGTGTTGCTTTTTACTTCCCTTCCTCATGACTCTCCTCCTTTTCCTCTCTTTTCCATCAAAGTTGCAAAACAGATTGAGGTTCAATTTGGTGTGGACGACAAATTGACACTACACTTTTTTAAAAAAAAAAAATAATTGAGGTTCAATAAAAACAGATTGACACTACACTTTCAAGTAAACCGTTGGATAATTTCCATGTTATGTAAATCCAATAATAAGACTTTGGTTTTAATACTTAAAATGAAATGCATGAAAGCTATGTTATTTAAAATTATATTCCGTGATTATGTACACTTCTTTATTACTAAGGCGATGAGTCTTGGTGGCGATAGTATGGAAAACTCTTACCAGCTGAAGATATATTCTATATTTAAATTTGTCATTGAATACTTATGATTATGAAGTGATGTTTTCGAGAAGTTTGAATTGTGCATATCCTGTTACTAAGCTATAAAATACTATTTTTCTTCTAAATACTACGAATTGCATTGTCGTTTCTTTTTTTTTTTTTTTCATTTTTTTGATAGATCTACTACAAGTTTTGAAAGCTTGTCAAGATTGAAGAACCTGAAAACCTAAGATCTTAGTGGAAACTATTTCGACATAAGAATCATAAAATCATTGAATGCAGTCAAAACCCTTAAGAATCTAAATCTTACTTGGAATTCAATAAATAGATCATTTCCCATCCAAGGTATGTTGAACTTTCGTACTATTTTATAGAGTGTAAAATCATATTTTCTTCTAAATACTACGAATTGCATTATTGTTTCTTTTTCTTCTTCTTCTTCTTCTCTTTTTTTTTTTTTTTTTTTTTTTTTTTTGTCTTTTAATAGATCTACTACAGGTTTTGAAAGCTTGTCAAGATTGGAGAACTTGAAGACCTTAGATCTTAGTTACAACTATTTCGACATAAGAATCATAGAATCATTGAGTGCAGTCAAAACTATTAAAAATCTAAATCTTGCTTGGAATCACATAAATGGATCATTTCCTACCCAAGGTATGTTGAACTTTCGTATTGCTTTATAGAGTGTAAAATCATATTTTCTTCTAAATACTACGAATTGCATTGTTGTTTTTTTTTTTCTATTTTTTTTCGGTCTTTTAATAGATCTACTACAGGTTTTGAAAGCTTATCAAGATTGGAGAATCTAGAGACCTTAGATCTTAGTAACAACTATTTCGACATAAGAATCATAGAATCATTGAGTGCAGTCAAAACCCTTAAGACTCTAAATCTTGTTGGGAACAACATCTATGGATCATTTCCTGCCCACGGTATGTTGAACTTTCGTTTTGCTTTATATAGTGTAAAATACTATTTTCTTCCGAATACTACGAATTGCATTGTCGTTTCTTTTTCTTTTCTGTTTTTTTTTTCGGTCTTTTAATAGATCTACTACAGATTTTGAAAGCTTGTCAAGATTGGAGAATCTAGAGATCTTAGATCTTCACTACAACTCTTTCGACATAAGAATCATAGAATCATTGAGTGCAGTCAAAACCCTTAATAATCTGAATCTTGTTTGGAATAGCATAAATAGATCATTTCCTACCCAAAGTATATTAAACTTTCGTATTGCTTTATAGAGTGTAAAATACTATTTTCTTCTAAATACTATGAATTGTATTGTCGTTTCTTTTTGTATTGAAGCATATGATGGAGTACTTTTTTTGGTCTTCCAAGAAAATTGGGGATATTGAACCCCGGTGATAATTCCTTTGGTTATAACATTATACATTGAGTCTTGCAAGAAATTCTTTTGAACGTTGGAATACAACAGAGGCTATTCTACGATAACGAGCCTTCTTTCCTCTAAATTTATGATTATCACTTCAAATCTCTCTCTCTTTTTTTTCTTTTTTCTTTTTTTTTTTAGGGAAAATGGGCGCATCTCATTAAAGTATATAAGTCTAATGGGTTACAAGCGCTCCATAAAGATAATGTTAGAGATACATCGAGAAACTTCTGTCTCCTAGATTAATTCCTCAGGGAGCCTCAAGGCTTCCTTGGCAAGACAATGGGCCGCCTTATTTAAATGTCTACGAAAATGCTGGATCCGCCAGGTGTGAAAAGCCTGTAGCTAGCTACGTGCTTCTTCAATTAGGTGACCATATCTGCTCCAGTTGCAAGTTGGGGATTTTAAGGCATTGACCACTTGGAGAGCATCCCCTTCCAACACCACTATAGGATAGCCTCTCTCTTTGCATAAGGTGGCCGCCCTAAGAGCCGCAATAGCTTCTGCAGTATCTGGGGCAATAATGTGGTTTTGAGGGGCTGAAACGGTTGCCACCACCTCCCCATTCGAGTCTCGGACGATCACTCCTATACCCATACGGCGATTGGTCGAATCCACTGCCGCATCCCAATTAAGTTTGACATAGACCTGCGGAGGGGCTTGCCATCGATCCGTCATAGGAGGGGCCGCCATATCCTGATTGTGCTTTCTGGAGTTAGCCTGCTGAAAGGCAGCAAGGTTTTCAAGAGCTTGACTGACCACTATGGGAGGAAGGCCAATTGGCCGTCCATGGACCACCGCATTTCGTCGAAACCAAATTGCTCGGGCCATCACCACTACCTTTTCCAAATCATCGTAATCCAAAACTCGAACTAGGTATGAGAGAACAGCCCGGAAATCCTCATGCTCAAAGCTCCTCTTCTGAATCCTACTACCACACAGACTCCAAAGAGCCTTCGCTGCTGGACAATCCCATAGAATGTGACCTGTAGTTTCCGCTTGACCTGCACACATGGGACATAGAGGGTCACCTATAATTGTCCGTCTGAATAGGTTAGCTTTGGTAGGTAAAACATTGCTGCAAGCCCGCCATACAAAAACCTTCACCGCATGCGGATCTTCATCTTCCACAATACCCTCCAAAGATCCCTACTTTGATCGGACTCAGAGCTTTCTCCCTCCAAGGATGCGATGATTGTCTTCTGCAAATGATACGCACTTTTAACTGTGAACTCACCTGAAGCTGTAGGCTCCCAAATCGGGCGATCATTCATGTTGACCGAGCCAATAGGAATCTGAGTTATAACCTCAGTCGTACTCCGATCAAACAACTCATGAATCAACCCAATCTTCCAGCCTGGGCCATTCCAATCAATAAGGTCCGAAACCGTCATCGCGGCATTAGGTCCTCGCTGTGGATCTCTGAGAGGTAGTACTATTTGTTGAGGCAACCATCTATCTTTCCAGACACGAATCTGGAACCCATTACCCACTCTCCATTTTATGCCAGTTATGAAAAGATCTTGAGCAGCCCAGATACTTTTCCAAACGTAAGACGGTCTTCAGCCCAGTTGTGCTGTAAGGATCGATCCTCTAGGGAAATACTTAGCCTTAAAGATTTTGGCCACCAAAGATTCAGGGTTCTGGGGGATTCTCCAGCATTGCTTTGCCAGTAGAGCTTTGTTGAAACTTTCGAGATCCCAAAAACCTAGTCCCCCTTTACTCTTGGCAACTCCCATCTTCTTCCATTTGTCCCAGTGAATAAACCTTTCCTGTTCATGATGACACCACCAATAGCGTTGGAGCATAGCATCTATCTCAGTAAGTAGAGCTTTAGGCAGCAAGAACACACTCATCGTATATGTCGGGATAGATTGCGCCACTACTTTCAGCAAAATTTCCTTCCCAGCTTGGGAAAGAAATTTGTTTTTCCAATTACTGATCCGGGCCCAGATGCAATCTTTTAACGATGTAAATGCCAGTCAACGAGATCTCCCAACAAAAGTAGGCAAACCCAGATACTTCTCCACACAGTTAGTAGCCTGCAACCCTGAAGCTTGTAGGATTTGACGTCTGTCTGAAGCTGGGGTATTGGTGCTAAAAAAGAGGGAGGTTTTTTCCATGTTCAGTCTTTGTCCGGATGCTTGCTCGTACCGTTCGAGAATAGCTCGTAAGCAGGACCACTACAGAGAATTAGCTCTGCAGAATAAGAGGCTATCATCTGATAAGAAAAGGTGATTAAGCTGAACTCTACCTCTAGCAATGGGCACCCCCGTGACTTGTTTTTGTCGCTCTGCCTCATGTAACATAGCACTTAGAGCCTCTGCACACATAATAAATAAATATGGAGAAATAGGATCCCCTTGCCTGAGACCCCGAGTAGGAAGAATGCTACCGAACGGCTCACCATTAATCACCACAGAATAGGAAACTGATGTGATGCAATTCATAACCAGCCGTATCCAGCGCTCATCAAAGCCCATTTTCCTCATTACCCATTCAAGGAAGCTCCATTCGACACGATTATAGGCCTTGCTCATATCCAGTTTCAGAGCCATGAACCCCTTCTTCCCCTTTAGAACGGACTTCATAGTATGAAGTGTTTCATAAGCAGCCAAGATATTATCTGTGATATGTCTCCCAGCTACAAAACCACTTTGATTAGAGGAAATAATATGAGGAAGGAGTTGTTTGAGCCGATTAGCTAAAACCTTGGAAATTATCTTGTATAGCACATTACAAAGACTGATGGGCCTAAAATCCGTAACCCTAGTAGATGGCTTTTTCTTAGGGATGAGTACAATATGGGTTGCATTGACAATATCAAGAGCTTTCCCCGATTGTAAGCAAAATGTGACAGCCCGACATACTTCTTTGCCAATTATCGGCCAATACTTGTGATAAAAACACGGAGGGAACCCATTTGGGCCTGGAGACTTATATGGAGCCATCTGGGAGATGGCAGTGAAAACTTCTTCACTCGAACAGCGGGCAGTGAGCTGTTCATTCATCTCAGGGGTGATTTTGGCCTGCATCACATCAATACAATCTGCCACCCCGATTGGGTTGGATGAGGAAAACAAAGTCTGAAAATAGTCCGTGAAAGCATTACTGACCTCTAGGGCGCTAGTGCAATTGCCCCCAACTGCATTCAATATCTCCCCGATCCGGTTGCTCTTCCTTCGTTGATTCGCATACATATGGAAGAACTTCGTGTTTCTGTCACTCTGCTGGAGCCAATGGACCTTAGCTCTTTGTTTCCATCTAAGGTCTTCCCTTTTAAGTCGGTCTTCAATCGCTGCCTGGTGGTACTTGACCTCTGCAACTGAGTCAGCAGTGATTCTACCTTGGAGCACTTCAAGTTTCTCTGTTTGCTTCTTCAACCATACTTGTTGCTTTTTCCGACTCCTTGCTTTACTCCACTTCAGTAAGGATCTTTTGCAATGCTCAAGCTTACAAATAAGTATCTCCAGAAGGTCCCCGAGACCATAACTGCTAGCCCAGGAATCTTTGATGACTTGTGAACACACCTCATTAACCATCCAGCTGGCCTCAAATTTAAAGCGGTCATTGTTTCCCCTATCCTCCATTCTTCTAGTGTCGTAGGAGAGTAAAAGTGGGCAGTGGTCAGAGGTCTGAGTAGCCAGAATAGAGATATCCACCTCCTGAAATTTTTCGCACCAGGACGGGTTTGCCACAGCACAATTTAATCTTTCCTTTGTGAATGAGGAGTTTTCTCTGTAGTTACACCATGTAAACCGCGACCCAGAGAAACCCAAATCACTAAATGAACAGTCATCTAAGACTGCCCTGAACGCTTCCATCTATTTGGGGGGTCTAGGTGCTCCACCCACTTTTTCTGACTGCTCGAGAATCTCATTGAAATCCCCAATACACAACCAGGGAACAGGAGCAAGACTCTGCAGATGCCTGAGGAGACTCCAACTTTCCCCTCTACGTGTTGTTTCCGAGTGGCCATAAAAACCTGTCAACTTCCACTGGAAACTCCGTCTCTGCTCCGTAATGATAGCATTGATATGCCGGAGTGAATAATTTTGCACTTCGAGTTGAACATCCTCCGTCCAAAAGAGAGCTAGCCCCCCACTCAATCCGATAGAATCTACCACAAACATGCTGTCAAAACCAAGTTTGCCACGTAACGAAGTCATTTTATTTCTCATTAATTTTGTTTCCATAAGAAATAAAATGGTGGGCCGCTTATCCTTCACCATAAGGCAAAAATTTCAAACTGTCCGAGGGTTCCCAAGCCCTCGGCAGTTCCAACTTACCAGATTCATAATAAGTGGCGGGGCTGAATATCAACCACCGCCACTTCCTCTTCATATACCTGCACTGCACCATTGCCAGCTTGCGTTCTTGCCTTCTTTTGACCATCAGACTCAAAATCTCCTGCAATCAAATTGACCCCTGGACAGCCAAGGAGTAAAGTTTCTGCCTTCCGTTTTTGTGCTCCCATTAAAGTATCCTCTGTTCTCAACTGATGCATCCCTTCTGCAGTTTCCTCTCCTGTTTCCTGGTAAGCTGAACGAGCGCGTTTTTTCCATCCTCTGCTTGAAATTCTGGCGACACCAACAGCCGGCTGAGGTGGACTTAAATTCACGGGAGTCACAGAGTCCGCAGCGTGCTTACCCTTTGCCTTCTTTGGCTTAAAAGCAGTACCCGATGTCCCCAAAGTGCTCTTATTTTTTATTGTGGCACTACGTGTTTCCTGCTTCTGGGCACCATAGGTAGATAACAGCACAACTTTCCCATTCAAAGCTATTTGGTCCACAACCACAACCGGAGACACGTGGCTAGTGCTTTGGATTTTCGGCAAAAGCCCCATAATACCCCGAGTATCTTCTGCTTTAAATAGTCTTGGACTAGAATGAGAGAGGGCCGTGATTTCTGCTTCCATCACGCCCTCCTTTTCCACAGCCTTTTCTCCGTAAATCTCTCCTGATGATAAAGCCTCAGTCTGGAATATTCTCTACTGAACCGCATTAAAGAGCCCTTGATTGTCTCTCAAATCTTCCAAGCAACCCTTCTCTGTAACTGTCGTGGCCAAAAGGTTATTGCCGAGGAAACCTTCCCCATTTGGGTGCTGGGAGGCCGCATATGGGAAGGGGAAATTAAAGCTCCGGATCTGGTGTATCCTTCCTCCAAATCTCTCTTTATCCATGATTATATTCACTTTTTTATTATCTCTTTAAGTGGACTATTTACATGATTTATTTAAAATTTCACATTTCTTTTGTGAATCAATGATAATAAAATATATATGCATGTATAAACACTCAAATACATTTTACTTGAAAATTCACACTTCATTTTTAATAATATTTGTTTTTGAGCGTATTATTTTTATAAAATTTTGATTAATCAATTTTATTTATCTTAAACTCTTACACCACTGCCACATAGATTTATCATGCCTTTGCCTGTGTCACTTACTCCTTAAAGTGAAATAATTCTTTAAAAAAAAAAAGTAAAATAATTAAATATCAATATGTAAAATAAAATACATATTTATTTAAGCTATAAAAAAAAAATGATATACATCATTCCACTACTTTTTTCACATTCATCTTTTTTTATTGACTTTTTAAAGGACAATGCTACTTGTCCATCTAAATTCACCCATCTTTGTCCATCTATCACTAGATGACAAAATTTATATTATTATTTTATTACATAAATTTTGTCATGTAGTGATAAATGGACAAAAATGGATAAATTTAGATGGACAAGTAGCATTATTCCTTTTTAAATTCATCATTAAATTTGTGTGAGCCACATGTGCGTCCTATCAATCCAAAGCTCAATTTTTCATTTTGTCTCTCTCTTTTTATCTTTTTAATCACGCAACTTTCCAAGTTGTCTCTTTTTCAAAATATCTCTTTTCATCTTACTCATCCGTACAAGTCTTTTTCTTTTTTCTTTTTTTCTTTTTTTCATTTCACTTTAACCCATCATCTTCTTTTCCTAAATCTTAATTTATTTTATTTTATTTTCTCTTCTCATTCCCTCACGTCAGTATCCATCTCTCCTTTTACATTTCTTTTCTTCCAGTTAGCCGAAAACTCAACCCCTCTACTCCATATTTCGGTTTTCTCCAAAATTGTTTGTTCAAACTCACCCATATCTGTAAACAATTGGATCAGAACATTCTTCAATCCAAACACTACTCCAAACTCCTAATCGGTAAACAACATCGAGACCCCCAAACCATTTTCAAAATCAACCCAAAAATCCCAACAAATCAAACCCATCCATCTTCAAAATCAATCCGGAAATTCCACNTCCAAACACTACTCCAAACTCCTAATCGGTAAACAACATCGAGACCCCCAAACCATTTTCAAAATCAACCCAAAAATCCCAACAAATCAAACCCATCCATCTTCAAAATCAATCCGGAAATTCCACAACAACCTTCCTTCTTTAACTGAAAATCAACCAATTTTTATTTTTACTTCTCAAATACAAAATCAAACTTCAAATGAATGGGTGTTCCAAGAATCTCACCTTGGTTTGGCTTAACCAGAAAATCCCTTCTCTCCTTCTTTCTCGGCCCTACAGCTCCCTCTCTTTCTCTTTCTCTTTCTCTTTCTCTTTATCTTTATCTTCTTTTCTTTCTTCTTCCTCTTTTCTCTCTCTTCTCTGTTTCCTTCCTCTACCAACGCACGTTCTTCTTCTTTCTTTTTTTTTTTTTAATTACACTACTGAAAGCAAAATTTCAAAATTTGTTAAGCAGGAATGGTTTAGTGATAAACAAATTGAAGCAGTCCAAATGTTTCGGACCAAGATCCCTTAAATATATAATCTAAGCTTCGAACGGTGGATAATGATTATTAGGCATAAATGCAATAACTCTTATACTTTTAAAGGTAAAAATAACATTTATCTTTTTTAACAGATATTTAATTATTATTTATCATCAGTATAATATTTCTCCATTTTATTTGATGGACATTAGTTCCTTTTTTTTTTTTGTTGAAATATTAATGTCAACTTTCATTCATCAGTATGGAAAAATCTGAAGTTTTGTAAAAACTATAAGATAACAAAGTGTGGTATTCTAAATTTACAAAATTATAGATACAACTTGAAATTTCTTCTATCCAGACCTTATTTATGACATTTAAAATCGCTTTTTTGGCTAAACCATGAGCTGCATAATTGGCAGCCATCTTTGTATGACAAATCTGCCAACTCCTAAATCCTTGGAGCACTGTGCGAATATCAGCAGCAATATGACCATACATGCTCCAATTTGGACCCGTATCTTGTACCACATTTACCACTTGAAGCGAATTGCCTCCAAAATAATTCATAGAAGCCCCAAATCCCGGCTGAATTCAGCTGCATGTAGAGCCGCTATTGCTTCCTCCACTATTGGCTCCGAGATAAACTCCAAGGTGTGGCTCCTTGCCGCAATCACCATCCCCAAATGATCCCTGACACACCCATATGTCTGTTGGCGGAGTCTAGAGCTGCATCCCAGTTCACCTTGTAAATATCATGCGGTGGGGGACACCATTGCAACGATTCAGCTGACGTTTGAGAAAAGTCTACGGGCCCGTCCTTTATATTAGCCACAGAATTCTTGATGTGCCTTTAAAGCCTCATGAATAACGATAGTTGGGGGCGTAAATTTCCCCCCCATGAATCACTTTGTTTTGTTGAAACTAGAGGCTTCTAGCAAGAACTGCGAAGAATTCAATTTCCTCCCCCTTGCACTTATGAATCAATTCTTCCATTAAATCTAGAAAAGAGTCACCCCCCTTAGTACATTTCTGCCACCTCTTTGCATAGGCCCCCCAAACATCATTTGAAGAGGGGCAGTTCCATAAGATATGTATGATACTTTCACCTTCCAAATTGCAGAAAATACAATAGAGGTCTGTGATAATTCCTTTCTTCTTCAAGTTCGCCCTTGTTGGAAGAATATCATGGCAGGCCCGCCAAAGAAACATTTTGGGTTCGGAATTTTCAGGCTCCAAATGGTGGTTCAAATTCTACTGTAGCCAGACCCTCTTGAACTTTCTCCTGTGAGTCTCTCATGGTTCTGTTTTTTCCATATGATAGGCGCTCGAACTGTAAATTCCCCTAAAGACATACCTCGTCAGCTCAACACATCTTTTGTCCGTAACAACTGAGGTGAATTTTACAAATGATGCCTACCTCTTCATGGTTGAAAATATCGGTGATTAGGAGCATATTCCACCATTTTGTATTAGGATCGATTAATTCCATCACTTTTGCATCGACTGCTAGAATCCTCAGGTGGGATTGAACAAAAAAGGTTGTAGGAATGGGCAACCATTTGTTTGTCCAAATTTTGACCATACTTCCATCCCCGATCCTCTAGATTAAACCCTCAGATAGGAGGTCCCGAGCTGAACAAATACTCCGCCAAGCAAAGGATGGTCGCTTGCACATTGCCACTTCCAACATTGAGTCTCTAGGAAAATACTTGGCCTTCAGAATGCGAGCTGCCAAAATGCTAGGATTTTGTAGGAGGCGCCAACATTGTTTGGCCAGGAGTGCTTTGTTAAAACATGGTAGATCGCGAAATTTCAGTTCTTTCTTTGTTTTGGGATACCTTATCTTTTCCCACCTCATCCAGTAAATCTTAGATGAATTTTCCTTGTGACCCCACCAAAATTTTTGCATCATGGAGTTAAGATCTTTGCACAGCGCGTTTGGTAAAGAAAAATGCTCATGCTGTAAGTGGGTATAGCTTGGACCATTGCTTTTAACAAAATCTCTTTTCCAGCTTGAGAAAGAAATTGTGTTTTCCAGTCATTCAGACATTTCCACATACACTTTGTCTTTTATGTTTTGGAACTCCTTGGTTTTGGATTTTCCCACAAGAGCTGGTAGACCCAAATATTTATCAAAGTGCTGAGTAGCTGGGATTCCTGATAACTGGAGAATGATATCCCTTGCCTCCTGATCTATGCTATCATCCGCAAGATATGAGTTGGGACTCCCGAATGATAACCTGATCGTTCCGCATGGTGAAGGAGTGCACTCAAAGCCTCAGCACATATTATGAATAAATAAGGAGACAGCGGGTCCTCTTGTCTGATGCCTCTTGTAAATAATAAACAGACTCCAAATAACACCTAGAATGAGGGTTGAATAGGTGTATATCAAATAAATGCGGAATTTAAAAAATAAGCAACCACACAAGATATTATGAAAGCAATAAAGCGCACAACACAAATATTTTGGTTACGACGTAGAAACCTTTTGAAGAACTCTTCAAAAGTAAAATCACTTTGGGGCAGCCAAACCCAGGAAATCAATGCACTCGAATAATGAGAAATTACAAAATGTTCATACTTACAAAACCTTTGTGAGAGACAAGTGACCTCGCTTGCCCGCTACCGCAGTAGTTCTCCTAGAAACTCTGGAAAATTCTTCTTTTGATCTTCTTTATCAGAACTCCGATAGGTTTCAAATTTTGCAAACAAAGATTGTGTGATACCCAATAAACTCTAAGAGAGGAGCAATATGATTACTCTAAACAAGCCTAAACCTTTCTTAGCACAAATAAAATAGCCTCTAAGCCCCTAGAAATATTGTCTCCAATCCTTACAAAATTCGTACTTCAAAGGCCTTTAAATAGACTTCAAAAAGTAGCCCTAAAATCACAAAGTCGGTTCCCAAAAAGTGCAAATTTTTGAGGCTCATTCGTACGCACTGCAGATGAGATTAGAAACGAGGCATTCTGCCCGAAATTTGTCTGCAATCTCGTCCAGACGAGATTGCAGCCGAGAAGAATTTTTGTCTTCACTTCATGGCCCGTTTTGACCTTGAAAACGTTGGAATTGAAGAATTTTTGTGAAATAATGACTTGTAGTATTTTGAGTTAGCTTTCCAAAGCCATTAAGTTTGCTTTAATTAGAGTTTGGAATCAAAAGTTATGATCACTTTAGTCCGACTAGGTCAACATTAACAGCATATACAAACTTGAAAAAAACATGTATTGGATCAACTTTTTCACCGACTTGACTTTAGACTAAAACTTACAACCAAATATGTTTTGACACTAAATTTGTCAACACCAAAAACTAACACCTCTGGTATAATTCACCCCATTGGTTGTCCATTAACAAGAACTGAATAAGTAACTAATCGGATGCATGTCATGATAAGCTGAATCCATTTGAAGGCAAATCCCATCTTTTGCATGACTGCCTCCAAAAAATTCCATTCTACTTGATCATAAGCTTTACTCAAGTTTTGAGCTATGAATCCTAACTTGCCCCAGAGCCGTGTGTGCATCGAGTGAAGCATTTCATATGCCGCAAGAACATTATCAGAAATCAATTGGCCAGGGATAAAAGCACTCTGGTTTGGAGAAATAATTTGTGAAAAGAATACCTTTTAGCCTATTTGCCATTGTCTTGGAGATGATTTTATAGATGACATTGCAAAGGCTAATCGGTCTGAACTCAGTCACTGAAGTGGGATTTTTGGTCTTCGGGATCAAAGCAATAAATCACCATCCAAATATCCAATGTTAAGAAAACTGAGTATTGCAGCACATACCTCATCTCCGACAGTTGCCCAGTGTTCCTGGAAAAAATCCACAGAGCCATCAGGACTTGGTGCTTTGAGAGGCGCCATTTGATTCAATGCACGACTCACTTCATCCCTTGTAAAAACTTTCAGTAATAGCTCGTTCATCTCTATAGTAACCCTGGAGGGCAAACCAGACAGACATCCCTCCACCCTTGTGGGTTGGGCAGAAGAGAATAAATTCTGGAAGTAATTCTTAAAAGCCTGCTCAATTTTGCCCAAAGTGGTACATAGCTTCCCAGCCTCATCCAAAATTCTGCTTGTCTGATTGGTACGTCAGTGTTGGTTTGCACAAGCATAGAAATATTTAGAATTTTTATCCCCATGTCTAAGCCAATTTTCCTTCGCCTACTGCCGCCATTTTACATCTTCTTGTTCAAGTAGATCACTGACCTCTTGTTGAAGATTATGAATATTATCCAGATCCAAAAAATCGTCCCCTTATTGCAACTCCTCCAAAAGTTTTGTTTTCTGAGTGATGAGCTTCTCTGTTTGTCTTGTATGCCTCCCAGTCCAATCTGATAACTCTTACTGGCATTTCTTAATTTTTTTCCTTCACTATTCCCCAAACATCATCCCTTCTACTTTTGACCTTCCATACCTTTTTTATAACTTCTTTGAACTCCTT
This sequence comes from Betula pendula, assembly GCA_900184695.1. Taxonomy (NCBI): domain Eukaryota; kingdom Viridiplantae; phylum Streptophyta; class Magnoliopsida; order Fagales; family Betulaceae; genus Betula; species Betula pendula. Next base: position 47,862 of record FXXK01001256.1, read on the forward strand.
TTTATGTTCCCAGCAAGCTTCGTATCAAAAGATTCGTTTCTTTTTTCGGACCCGATCTCTGGATGTGGAATAGGATGACAAGAATAGAGGAGCGTGATCGGAACTTCTCGCTGCCAAAATCCCAACATGAAAATTTTGGGAATAAAGCACACGACTCCTGATTGGCTACCGCCCTATCTAGTCGTTCTTTGGTGAATTGAGAACCATCTTGATGATTGCACCAGGTGAATTTCAGCCTTGAAAAGCCTAAGTCTCCTAACTGGCAATGCTCTAGTGTATTTTTAAAATCATCCATCTGTCTCTTGGATTTTTGGGCTCCACCAAATTTTTCTGAATCATATAGAACTTCATTAAAATCCCCCACACATAGCCTAGCCATGGGGGAGTAATTCTTCAGATGTCGCAATAAACTCCAAGCCTCTTTCCGTTTTGCAGTCTCTCGGTGCCCATAGAAGCCCGTGAATTTCCATTCTGTACCAGTGTTGGGGATTTTTATTATAGCATTGATATGTTGGCGGCTATAATTTTGAATGTTAACACAGAGATCTTCTTTCCAGAACAGCGCCAAACCACCTCTCCTACTAATACTATCCACTACAAACAAACCACCGTAACCAATTTTATTATTTATTATTTCAAAACGATTATTTAAAAACTTGGTTTCCATCAGGAAAACCATCATGGGTTTCTTTTCCTTCACCAATCGGCAAAGGTCACGAACTGTTCGACGATTCCCAAGCCCTTGGCCGTTCCAACTTAATACACTCATAGCGACTGGTAGGGCTGTGCAACAGCCTCCGCCAAACCTTGATTACAAACTTCAATGTATAGTATTTCAAAGTAGGTTAATGTCTAATATAAAATAAGGTGATAACATGATCTAGTTTCCAATTAAGTTTGTAATATATTTAGAAATGGCGGTTGGGAATTTTTTTCAAATAGTTTCTTTAACAATCCTACGCTTCAAATATAATAAAGAAATAATCAAAATGATTAATTAGTTTGACAATAATTTCACAATAAGTAGAAGAAAGTTGAAATACATGATGAGCTTGAGATTTTGTTTTGGCATAATGGTGTTGATCAAGGAGGGCCTGTTGTGAATTCTGTTTTTCACAAACCCAAAAGCTGTATACGCTAATGTGATCAACACTTATGTTTATAGCCAATAAGTTGTAGCTCAAATTGTACTTCTCTCTCTGTAAGAATAGGATAGACCCATTACTTTTCTTTTCTTTTTTTTCTTTTTCTTTTTTTCTATTCAAGAGGGGGGAAGGTGGGGGATAGACCCATTACCTTGAACCTAGCTATTGAGTCCATTTGTATATAACTTATCAATAAAAGTAAAAATTCATATATATGTCCGTGAAAGAGAAATTTAATTTTTTTTAAGAATAACCATGAACTTTATAATTGTTGTTTTTCATTGACATAATACAATATATAGGATAATAATGTGTTATGGCTTTTCAAGATTATGGCCGGAAAAAGTTGTCTGGAAAAGCCATTCCTTTTTTTTTTTCAATTATCTATTGATGACAGTTGGCTGCTACGACTTTCAAAACATTTTGGGTTCATTAGTTGCATAAGCTAAACAAAGGATTGCACATAGAGCTAAGTTTCAATTACTTCTTTCTACAATGAATGATTCAAGTTTTCAGGTGCCTTTCTACCACTATTGTTGTTAGTGTTTGTCAATCCTATGCAGATTAGGATCCTCTAAATTTTTGAAGATAATTCATAGCAAATTTTAAAGATCCTAATTATTATTTTTAAATTACATAGTTTCAAATTTTGTCTCATCAAATTTATCAAATTTGGAAAATTCTTAATTGTATCTTAAATATGGTAAATGTTGATATAAGAAAATCTAGACTATATATGATTCCAAGAACTCTACCATGACGTTACTTCATGAAAATCTAGATGATATTGAAATATTGATTATACGAAATTGGAATCTTATAAGTTATGAGCATTATTTACCCTTATTTTCTTCTTTTGATTATCTTCTTGAATAGCACAAAATGCATCAATGAATACTTCACTGCAACACAAAGTGCTTTTAATTCGTGCTAATATAAATTGCAATTGAAAGATAATGTTTGTTTAATATCAGCCGGTATGCCATCTTAAAGATTTTATTGACATTGTCTCTCTTCACTCGTTGTAGGCCGCGGTTTGTCTAATTTCAGCAGGTTGGAGATTTTAGATCTGAGTAAAAATTATTTTACTGGAAGTATTTCTCCATATATCGGGGCACTATCTTATCTAAAGGCTATATCATTAGCTGGCAATAAGCTCAATGGCACTTTACCTAAAGGTAAGAATCGACTATAAAATCAAGTGTTTACAAGTTGCTAGTCTTACCTGTAATTAATGATCTACAATTGATTAGGAATGTGAGAAAAGGTGAAAGAGCATTGTTAATTTAACTGGTTGTATATATGCGCTAGGAAGCACAACAATTGACCATTCACATTTTTTGAAAATAAAAATAAAAAATCCTGTACATAAAAACTAATATATATGTCCTGCTGATTCTTATAGTGGAACATAATTAGGATAGGCATTGATAATGTTATTCCTTTTGACAGAGTTGTGCTCACTAAAGAAGCTTGAAGAGTTACATCTTTATGACAATTCCTTTGAAGGGATCCTTCCATTATGCTTAAACAATATGACGTCTCTTAGAATCTTAGAGATATCTCGGAACCAATTTGATGGAAACATCTCTTCATCTCTTATAGCCATCCCGACATCACTTGTGTACATTGATCTTAGTCATAATCTTTTTGAGGGTCTATTCTCATTCAGCTTATTTGCAAATCACACTAAGCTTGAGGTCATTATGTTGGTGAGTGAAAACAACAAGCTTGAGATAGAAACTGAAAAATCCGTGGGTTGGGACCTCTCGTTTCAATTAAAGGTCCTTGTACTACGTAACTATAATTTGAACAAGCTCACTGGAAACATTCCCAAATTTCTCTTTGACCAGCACGAATTGGAAGTAATTGATCTGTCTCACAATAAGTTGAAAGCAAGCTTCCCCATTTGGCTGCTTGACAACAATACAGGACTACAAGAGGTAAATCTTCAGAATAATTATTTCGTGGGTAAATTTTATTTGCCACCAGATCGCTACAAGAATATTTTGTCTATTGATGTCTCTGAAAATCACTTAGATGGGCAACTTCAAGAAAATATTGGAAAGATAAGTCCATACTTACAAAATCTAAACCTTTGCCGAAATCATTTTGAAGGTTATCTTCCATCCTCAATTGGTGAGATGAGTAATTTGCTAAGATTGGACTTGTCCTTTAATAATTTCTCGGGAGAGTTACCAACAGAATTGTTTGCCAATTGCACCTTCTTGAATGTTTTGAAGCTATGCAATAATCGCTTCACTGGTGAATTTTTCTCAAAGCACTTCTGGCTCCCACATTTATTTTTTTTGGAATTAAGCAACAATCAGTTCACAGGTACTCTACCAACTATACCCTTGCGATGGAATCACCTATGGTATTTGGATATTAGCAACAACAACATGTCAGGAACAATTTCTCGATGGCTAGTAAACATGACATCTTTTTGGACTCTTGACATGAGTCACAATTCTTTTGAAGGTCAGATTCCTTGTGGACAAGTACATTACCTTCAATTACTAGACCTTTCTCATAACTCACTTTCGGGATCATTACCTTCTTGCTTGAATTTACAGTTTGTTACGCACCTACGTTTGCAAGGAAACAAACTTACAGGACCAATACCAAAAGCTGTTTTCAATTCATCGTCTCTTTTGACATTGGACCTTAGAGATAATAGCTTCTTTGGTAGTATCCCTGGTGAAATTGGTGCAATTTCTAACTTAAGAATACTTTTGTTGAGGGGCAACCATTTCAGTGGTATAATTCCAAATCAGCTATGTTGGTTAAAAATGATAGGCATAATGGATCTTTCCAAGAACTCTCTTTCTGGGACAATACCGCATTGCTTTCATAACTTGTCCTTTGGGAAGATATTTGTTGCTGATCTTGTCTACAACGCAGATGATTTGATGGATTGGTTATTTGGAAACGTAGGTTCAACAATCCAAATGCTCCTAGAACGGAATTATGGAGATAGCCGGGAGATAATATATAATGGACAAGTTGAGGTTGAGTTTGTTACAAAATACAGGTCTAACTCCTATAGTGGTAATATCCTTAATTACATGTCTGGATTGGATTTGTCATGCAACAAGCTAACAGGTGGAATCCCACCAGAACTAGGAGAGCTATCTTCAATTCATGCATTGAACTTGTCTCACAATGAGTTGACAAGTTCCATTCCACAAACATTCTCAAATTTGGCTCAGTTGGAAAGTTTAGACCTTTCTCACAACAATTTGAGTGGAGAAATTCCTTCAGTATTGATTGATTTGAACTTCCTAGAAGTGTTCACTGTAGCTTACAACAACTTGTCGGGTAACGTTCCAAACATGAAAGCACAGTTTGCAACATTTAATAAGAGTAGTTACGAAGGAAATCCATTTCTTTGTGGAAAACCACTAGAGAATAGCTGCACCAGGCCAGTGGACCAGTCACATCCATCACCAAGAAAATCGTCAAATGCAAGTGAAGGGAAATGGTATGAAGTAGATACTCAAGTATTCTTTGCAAGCTTTACCGCATCTTATATTATTTTCTTCTTGGGTACAACTACTCTTCTTTATATTCATCCTTATTAGCAACAATGGTACTTCAATTTAATTGAGGATTTTAAGTACCGATGTTATTATCCTGTTTTTGATACCTTAAAAAGATTGTCAAACCATCTTATAGCCTTAGATATATTCAGTTTCCATGGACATCTTTGGTGGTAGTGATGATAGCTAGGCGTATATTTGATTATGAATAATTGTTATTATGCTCTAATATGAGACAAGGTGTTTGTGTTTACTTGCACTTGCTTTCTTTTGTATTGTAATTCTTGTCATTTGATGATGGTGATTGTTCTTGTAGCTGAAAATATTATTAATAGTATAAATAAACTTGGTTTCTCCATACACATACTCTCAAGCACAGTTGAAGCTGCGTGAGCCTCTGTTGTTCACCTTGTGAACCTTATTCAAAAGCTACGAGCATCATGACTCCATGGAACGAGCAATTAATAATATATCGTATTGTGTTAAGAACAGCCATGCCATTGCACCTATTCAATATGAAGTGATTTAGATATCCCAAACATTTTTTTTTTTTTTTTGATAACTTTACTTACCCCCTCTGAATTATTAAGACTTTTGTAATGTCCTCTCCAAACTTTAAAATATCTCAATTTAGTATATCCAAGTTTTATTCTTTTGCAATGTCCACCATTCGTTAGCCAATTTTGTCAAGTTAGATGGTCAAAGGAGTGAAATAACTTTTATGCCCATAACTTTTGTAAAAGTTACAAATTTATCCTTAATTTTGAATAAAAAATTATTTTTTTAAAAAAATTCTATGGGTTTGGGTCACAAGGTGACACACGTTTGGGTCACCTTGTGACCCACTACCGTGGGTCTGGTCGTGACCCACATTCGGTCATAATGTGACTTAGCCATGGGTTTAGTCGTGACCCACGCTAGGTCATGACGTGACCCACATTGGGTAACGCCGTGACCTAGCCGTGGGTCTAGTCGTGACCCATGCTGGGTCACAACGTGACCTAGTTGTGGGTCACTTTTTTTTAAAAAAAAATGAAAATTGAAAAAATTAAGGGTAATTTATCACCCTTTCGTTAGGATTTAACGGAAAATTCTAATGGAGAGGGGACATTGCAAAACATTTAAACTTAGATACACTAAATTGAGAGATTTTGAAGTTTTTGGAAAGGGGGGACATTGCAAAAGTTATGATAGTTCAGGAGGGTAAGTGTAGTAATCTTTTTTTTTTTTTTGTAAATATCATTGAAACCAAGAAGATATATGGACATTGGATGCATTGATAATTTGGTGTTTTACTGTATAAATCAGCATTATTATAATTTTATTCACTTCAATTGTGCAATACATATGCACGTATTCATGAGGCAGTAAAGGTGAATCAAATCTTTTCAACATTATAAAGCCTAATAATAGATGGTTCAAGACATATGCAATGTTCTCAATTCTGCTAATTTTTCCCCCTGATGGATCCTTTAAGACAGTCTAATGGAAAAAATGGTTATTAAATAGGACCCACGAAGATATCCCATCCAAACAATTGTTAACCGGAAGTACACGTAAGAAACTTAGATTCCCTCAACGTGAGATTGCCACGCATGCAATGAATGCAACAAGCAATAGGGAATCAAAAAGATTTTTTGGGGACAAATAATTAATTTTTAAACGTTCATCTTATAAAAAAATATGGTTTGTTTGATAAAAATTTTAGACGGTTCTTTTTACATTTTGGTTGAAAAAGTGTTCTCCCGTGACTTGAACAACAACAAACTTCCCCAATCAATTTTAGATTTTAAGATAGTATAATTTGGCTGTAGGCGAATATAATTTGTCCACTTTGAATTTATATTTCGTGTGGAAAGAGGCTATCCAGTGCACCACGGCAGCCTACTGTACGGAATTCCAGTCCTAATAAGCGATGTTTCACGGGTTTGCATGCCATTGAAAAAACTGCTTCTCTGATCTTATACACACAATAGAGCTAGGGGGAAAAACAAAAACAAAATAAAATCCAAGGGCATTTATGTCTCTTTGTAATGAATGTGATGCTACTGTTAGGAAATATATCGTATTTCCCCTAAGACCCGTGAGATGCGAATAATAAGAAGAAAGCAAAAAATAATCACACACGACACCAAGATTTAAGTGGTTCGGCTTAACAAGCCTACATCCACCATTGGAGATGACCTGGAGAAAATCTACTATAAAAAAGATGGAGTACGAAGAGTAACAGGGAGAAAAACCACTCAAAACCCAAAGTCTCAATACACCCGTATCTCACCTTCACACAAAAGAAAAATAACAATTGAAACTGTGCAGTTTTTTTTTTCTTCTCCCCACGCACTGATACCATGCGTTCTCCATCTTTCTTTTTCTCTCTCTCTCCTTCTCTTGCACTGCCGTGACTACATACTTCTAAAGGGCTGATGAACATCCCTTTTATAACATCTAACGTCGGCTACGTCACTACAAGAAATTTGGTCAATAGCAACCACCTTTTTAGTAGCGACTCAAAAGTCGTTGCTAAAACTCACTTATCAGCAACGACATCGATTTTTAGCAACGACTTTTGTCGTTGCTACTGCTAAACCGAATTGTTGCCCAGATAATCAACCCTAGAGGGGGGGTGAATAGGGTTGATGGCAAACTTTTTCTTTTAATAAAAATTATACTGAATTGAGAATTTAGAATAATTAGAATCAATTATGAGAATATAAATATGAGACAATAATAAGAGATAGGGAGAGAGGATTCAAACTCGGCAATTTATGTCTGGTTCGGTCTACCTGACCTACGTCCACTCCCAAGCACACCACTTGAGATTTCAATCCACTAAACCAATCCTTGCAGGTGGAGTTCAAACACCTTATACACCAACGCCACACCACCTTCTTCTTCACAAGGTGGAAAATCTCCCTTCGCACCTCAACAAGGGTCACACCAACCCTCTTGACACAATTGACTGTGGATCGGTTTGAATTTCTCTCCAAATGACAATTCTTCTTTTTGAGAAGGATATACAAATGAAGCTCTTACAATAATATCCTCTCACTAGAACTCTTGTATGAATTGAACTTGAAGGCTCAAAAGGAAATTGAATATAGGAAAAGGAAGAATGCTTTGAGTTCTAAGCTTGTTGTTTCTCACTTCATTGCTTGATAAAAATGAGAGCTAAAGATATGTATTTATAGCCTTAGCAAGTGTTTAACCTTTAGAGAGAATTTGAAAATATGCAAGCTGATTTTCAACTAGTTGTAATATATATATTTAATATTGTCTAGGTTTTTTGTTATATTGTTTTATAATTTGATGTCCTTTAATGATTTTCCTTAAAAGATCATTTCCATTATTTATCTAGGGTTGCTAAGAGAAAATTATTTTTTTCCTGTAAGAATTATTTTCAATAATGGGTAAGTTCTCTATGCAAATAAATATGTTAGCCGAAATATTTACTCTCAGGAACAGAATGAATAAATAATTTCGATTGGTTAGTTAATAGAGAAGGATTGACAGTGTCGCCTACCTGAATATATGTTTAAGAATGAGAGTCCGTAATTTCAAGTCAGAAAATTTGTTTGCTAACATGTCAATTGAGTGGTAGTTTGAGGAGTGAAAATGAATTTTTCCCAAATATCATATTATATTCACCCTATATATATTTTCAATAGAAATGATCGAAATTTTAAGGTGATTTTGCTAGTCTTTCTAGGAGGAATAGAAGATATCACAACATATTTACCACACAGTCACTTCAAATTGATAATCCACTAAAGCAAATATTTTAAATGAATACTTGCACCCCTAATTATCTTCAAAAATAGTCAAATTTGTGGAAACTGATAAGCTGGCACTACTTTTTCAAAATCAAAGCTGCTCTACAATTACTAAATTTTGATACAAAGTTTAGTAACCTTTCAAGAGTATAGACAATTTTTACACACATTAGAGTAAATAATTATATAATAAGAAAAAATGTCTAGAAAAATATCTACTAAGCTTAATTATACAAAAAAAAATTAATAGAAATCCAGAGATCAAAAAAAAAAAGATAGTATCTTGACCATCTTCTCTAATATTGACCTAAATCAAATTATAAGAAAATAGGTAAGATAAGATTATTATTCAAAGAAGTTATTTAGTCGATTGATTGAATATAGCTGAATCGATTAGAATAAAATGTTATGAAAAATTTTAGTAGTTATTGTAATATTTGATAATTTATTATTCGAGGAATGAATGGGTATGTTTGTCTTAGTTAACACATACCATGTGTGTGTTAAAAAAAAAGGTGAACAATGTTTGTGTTTTTTGCTGGGCGCTTTTGCTAGCTTGTGTTTTCGAACGAAATCTGGCATATTTTGTTATTCAGTATGTTTTTTATAATTGAGAAATGGTATAGTGTCAAAATTGAATTGGCTAAATAGTAGTTTGATGTAAAGCGTAAAAATAAATGACTGGTATCATATGTCCTTTTATTCCATAATATGAGAATATCTTACATGAGTATTCATAATATCAAATCGAATCAAAGAATTCTTCCGATTGCATATTCATTTAGAGTTGAGTATTAAAATAGCATTTTGTTCCCTGAGGTGTAATAAAAAATGTTGTCAAGTACGTAGTACATTCGCTTTGATAAGATATATTTTGAAATATTATGTTATGAATGCGCCAACATAAATTTATAAAATAGATTAGATAATAAGACTGTATGAATTAAAAGGTTAAGTGAAAAGATACTCTATTTCAAAAAAGACGTGTATACAAAATGTGAACAAATCTGAAACCTTCCAAGCGGAGATAATATTGAAGTCGATGAGTGCATTTAATTTGATGACCAAATGCATTAGGATCAAGAAAAAATAGACGAGAAATGACCTAAACGAAACATGTGTGCCCCTTTGTCTAAAGTAATAACGGAGGTGGAAATCCTGTCGAAAAATCTTAGTATTCTTTCTATAAGATGAGCGATCGTTACTAATGCTACTGAGGAGACAAATAGGTGCGGTTGACACGACTCAATCAAAGGAAGAATCCATCTCTAATGGTCCTACATTGTTTTTACAAGTTCAACTCCTAAACCTCTTTTCTCCGGAATCGATCTAAATGTTCCTATTCATTATCTGAAATGAGATTCCAGAGTGTTCATGTGAAGGGATCAGATAATCCGGTAAATCATAATTGAATTAGAGGTTTCGAATACGATTTAGAGAGTTGGAATCAGTGGAAGTGTTCGTTGAAAAAACGGAAGAGAAAATTCGAGAATTGTCTTTGTCGAAGTGTCGGACTAAGGCTTTCCCGCGGATCTTGAATAGAATTCAAGAATCAGATTATTCGATCTGAAACTTAAAGTTCGGTGATCCCCGAGGGATAAATCAAATTTCTCTACTCTCCTAGATACATACTATCTATATTTTTGATCAGATTGTTCGATCTATATCTTCAATTGTATCAACTTCTATCGATCATTGAATCGTTAATTTCCTTCCTTTCTCATAAACTCTTGAAAGAAATAAGCGGTTCATCTGTAATCGCGGATCACCATATTTATGCTCTATCGTATTTCTAATAATCAAATTGCATCTGACTATTCTGTATCCTTCCCGAAACCTATAAAAATCTAATTGAAATTGATATGACTATATGAGCGCATAATCTATTGAAAAATCGTGAATTGTGACCTCCAATCAATTCCCTTCTAAACGAAATCGGAATAAGACTACTCCATCCTGGTCCTAATTGAGTGCATCAATTTCAGATGGAAAATGTTTCGGAGAATCTAAGCCTTCAGACTTGTATTCAAAGTCCAGTAGTTAAAATGCGCATATCAATTTAACTCCTGAACTGCAGTGATGAAATAGTATATTGGCGATAAATCGTACTGATTGCGAGATAATGCTTTCATAAAATGAATGATCAGATGGTCATGTACGATTCAGTCAGATTCTCACAGAACCAGTTGCCCTGAATTGTCGTAGTCAATATTCGTAAAGTCTGCTCAAGATGATCCTCCGGAGTGCGGAGGGTATGACTGTTAAAAGGTCCACTTAAAGAAAGGATCAATCTTTTCATACGAGATTGTTTCCATAAGAAACCTTTTGTGCCGAAAGCAAAGTGAAGTCATTAGCCGCAGATACGGAAATATCAATGAATAGAGCTGAGAAAATATCTATGTGGATATCTTTGATAGCTACTTTATGACGTCATGTCAATGGAATCGATCGAGGAATACCCTTTCCAGGAAAATCCCTGGACGATAATGAAACCTAAGCCAGTCACTTCCGAGTGAAGAATCGATCAGAACGCGATGATCTTGCCATCGAACCCTCTGTCAGTTCTTAATGTCTCAAGTTTTGATTGACGCACTTTCGATCCAGAAAGGCTTAAAACCAAGGTAAATTTAAATTTCAGTAGTAATATATGCACTATTTAATAAATTAATAAATTAAAAATAATAAGTACTTCATATACTGTCGAATAATCCTTGAACTCTATGTCAAGTTCGATCAAGGCGCTTCAATACAGTGTCTAAAAAAAATATCTATCCTTCCAAAAAAATCTGTTGGTGCTTGAAAGGATCTTGCTTGAAAGTTCATGCCTTATGGGTAAATAAAGTAACTGAGCTTAAGCCATGGAATCTTGATAAAAGAGATCCTAATAAAAAATCAGCTTAATACCAAAGTTCGCAACCTTTAGTTTTTGTACTCAGATATTTTGAAAAATGAATCTAAATAAAACCGTGAAGGATGATTCAAAATTTTAATATGTGTTGATTTATATAATCCTTTGATCAATATTCGCAGAATAAGTCAAGTTTAATTGATCATTTGATCGTATCACGTCCGATGAATAGTACTGCAATGGCGAGGATGCTCAAATGAGTAATTTTTTGATCAATCATGATTTATATATTATATATGAGTAACAAATACTATAAATCATAACATATGTTTGACAGAGGAAATAGTGAATTCTAATATTTATTATATATGTCAAAATATTTGTATTGTTTAGTCAGTGGCACTTATAGAGGTAATTGAGGGTTCGAAAAAAATATTGTGAGCAGAAATTCTTATTCTAGCTATTCAAGATGTCTATGTTGAATCGCGATAGTCGAACATGATGATAATTTATGTCTCTACTTGGATCAATTCGTGAAAAGAGAGAGAACACAAAAACGCGCGTGCTTGGAACTAGGTGAGACAATCACTTAGATAAAAGCTTACTTTCCCTTATAACTCTTGAGATCGTCATTTTTTTATCAAGAAATTATTAGATCCAATCGCGATATGTGATATCTTTCTGTACAATTAGATCTACCCAAATGAGGTGAATTTACGATACCATAAACCTAGATCTATAGTGCCAAGTAAATATCGAAAAATTCGTTTAACAGCAACTAGATGTGATTCTTTTGGACATGATTGAAATCTAGCACATAAGCTAACACTAAACATGATGTCCGGCCTACTGGCT
>FXXK01001257.1:1798-19487 GCA_900184695.1 Betula pendula
TCTAGCTATGCATTCAACCCAAAAAAATTCGAATTTTTAGGGTTTAATCGCGGGTTCGGGGTTTTTTTTTTTTTTTTTGCATATCCGGGTTGAGTCGGGTCGGGTCGCATGTTGTTTTTTTGAAAATCCCGGGTACCCGACTCGACCCGCGATTTGTTATACACTATAAATACTTTTTTTTTTTCCCCTCACTCCTTTAGACCTAAAACCTAAATTCTCTGGAACTCAACTCACGCAGTCACGCCGACTCATGCGGTGCCTCCCTCCAGTCTCCCGAGTCCCATAATTCTTCCCGTCTGCCGTTCTTCTTCTGTTCTTCTTCTTCTTCGGTTGAATGGTTCAGTTCTTCCCCTCGCCGCACATCAGCATACGGGCCGTCAACTCTCTCTCTCTTTGAATCTGTCTCAGACTGTCGGCCCGCACGCAAACCTGAAACCTGTCGGGTTGCAATAGAAACATGCGGGTTGCGAGTTGAATTTTTTTAAACTCGAACCCCGCAGATCGGGTTTCGGACACTCGCGAAACCCCAACCCAAACCGACCCGTGCTCACCCCTAATAAAAAGCAATGCCGCAACCTTGTTTGAATCCATTTTCTAATTACCTTTTGTTTAATTAGTTTAGTAGTTCCTTAAATGGGCTTAATTAGAAAAAAAAAAGGGAGATGTAATGAGGTTTAAATGATCATCCAAGTTTATGTGTGTGTTTTAATTTATACCCAGTGAGAAATGCTATTTTCGGATTCTTTCAACATACTCAACTGATGTGGCATACTTAATCAACTTTAATCCTTGGATTTTTCAGATCTCCCTATGGATTCTTGGCTAAATTTTTTTTTTTTTTTTTTTTTTTAAAAAGGGCCTGTTTGGCAAAAGGCCGGATTTTACTGTTCATAGATTTTGATTTTCTAAAAAGAAAAACATTCCCACTTTTTATATCACATCAAACACTTTTTATTATCATTCAAATTAAATACTAAAAAACAAAAAATTTCACTTTTTCATACAAAAAATTTACAACATTCCTTCTACTTTATATCATATCAAAAGTCAACAACCTCCCAATCAAAATCCAACCCTTTGCCAAACACCCCAAAATGTTTTTTGTGGTAGTATAGGAAGTCATCTTGCAATTTCGCTTGGAGCCAAAAGTAGTGCAAACTCGAAAAATTCTTTGTTTTATTATGTCTTTATCATATTCCATTTGGTCACGTAGATTTGTCACCCAATATGAAAAAATAGCAAGGGATTGAACCAAGATATATGCAGCTACAAACTGGTTACAATTTCTGAATGGCCAACCACTATCAGAAAATGGAAGTGCAAAAATGATGAAAATAATTTAGTTAAATGCATGCTTAGGTGCTTAAGAGATCTTCTAGGAAATAGTACCTCAGGTAGTTTTGTTTCATAATACATTTTTTTATTTTTCTAATTCAATGGGGGAAAGGGTTACAAGGGATTTATAACATAATACATTAAAATAATGTTTCATACTCTTTTGAACCCCATTACTAATTTACAGTTCAATCGACATGAGACAAGCACATAATCCCTGAGGAAATAACTGAATACAAAACTCTTTCGAAATTAACAAAAGCAGATCCCATTATAATTCAGAGAAGGCTGGTTGTTTAGTAGATATTAATAGACATTACAGTCCCAAACATTGTCTTCTGGATATGCTAAAATGTATTATATTTCTCTCCTGCCTAGGAGAAACGACCAGACAAACGCTTTTCAGGCTATCCCCCGGTTACGTGCAGCATGGCATTTATCTCATCTCCGTCCTCCATTTCCAGCTGCAGCAAGAAATATGTAAACTAGGGCCCCAAAACAATGGCATGTAAACACAGAGAGAGAGAGAGAGAGAGAGAGAGAGAGAGAGAGATACCTCATCTGGAGTCTGCTCTGCTCGGAGACGACGCGAACGATACAAGAATGCAATTGAGTTGATGAACTTCACTGACTGACCATCGCAATAAGCATTCATAAGCCTCTTCAGTTGAGTGCTCCTCTTAATCCTGAAAAATACTTCATTCCCATCCTAAAAATAAACATGGCTGAAATTAGCATGTAGAACATAAAACATTGCATGTTTCCAGGCTTTAAAAACTAAACAGTAGTCTGCATTGTAAAGATAACAGATGGTATAACTCCTTTTAGAGTGCATTGATTTGTAAACCATCTAAAAATTTTCAAAAGCCATTGCCTTGAACATCCATTAAAAAACTTTTTTTTTTTTGATAAATAAGAGAAATTATACAAAAGGACTGCCAAATAGGGGAAGAAAAATGTACAAGGAACATCCATTAAAAAACTTATCACACAAAGATGATAAAGTGACTTCCAAGGCAGTATTGAAAAAATTTAGAAGACCTTGGGCCACAAGTCCACTAAAAGTGCCTTGTGAAAATGCATATGCAAGCTTATTGAACAGCTTTGTTCTCAAAATGCACATGCAAGCTTAAGTAGTACGTGCCTACTGGTCATAGTTGCCAAGGCTACAATGTGATTGCTCAACATGTACAACACAATACATAGCATGATCTACAATACTATAGCTAAATGTAGCACTAGCATCTTACTACTAAGCAATTATTGTGTAACATGTATACGATCAAGATTTACAATTGTCCAAGACCAGCTTCAGAAAACTGTCCTCTATAAAGTAACTAGATTTAAAAATTTCACAGATATACGACACAAAGTGAGGAAAATAAAAGACCTAGACAGGCCATTGTATAAGCATATTAAAATTTATAAAAGTAATATGTATGTAACAGCTGAGTTGGTGAAGGAAGAGAGGATTCGGATGTAACAGAAAGTAGAACAGGATGGAGTGATACAGTAGGATCCGGAACTGCAACAAAAGAAATTAGAGTAGGTAAAACAAGAAGATGTTCAGAAGGAGTGAGTTGTGAATCAAGGAGATGAGATGTTTTGGAAAAAGGAAATGTTGTCTCATGAAAGACAACATCCCGAGAGACAAAAATGGATTTTGAGTTAAAGTCATATAATTTGTAACCCTTGACACCGTATGGATAGCCTTATCCAATAAAAAATGCAGACCTGAGCTCAAGGTTCAAATTTCGATCGATGTCGAGTAAGAGTGGAAGCATAGTAAAGACAACCAAAAACACAAAGATGTATGTAGGGAGGGGGAACAGAATGAAGAAGTTCGTATGGTATTTTATTTGAAAGAAGGGGAGTGGGAGCACGGTTTATGAGGTAAGCAGCAGTTAAAACACATTCTCCCCAAAAATGTAAGGGCAATTGAGCTTGAAATCGAAGAGCACGAGCAACATTTAAAAGATGTTGATGTTTTCGTTCAACAATGGCATTTTGTTGGGGGGATTCAACACAACTAAGTTGATGAACCACTCCCTTAGAAGAAAAAAATCCTGTCATGTCAAATTCTGCCCCATTATTTGATCGAAGGCATTTGATTTGAGCATTAAATTGGGTAGCAAGAAGAGCAAGAAAAGCTTGAAGAAGAGGTCTGGTTTGTGACTTACTATGCATCAAATACACCCAAGTAAAACGGGTATAATCATCAACAATAGTGAGAAAGTAAGAGGAACCATTCATGAATTTAACAGAAAAAGGACTCCAAATTTCACAATGTATTAGCTCTAAAGATTGTGTAGAAATTGAAGTGCTATCATGAAAAGGTAAACGGTGTTTCTTAGCTATAGGACAAATTGAACAGCTCTTATTTGAAGCAACATTACAAGTAGGAAACAAAAGTTTAAGCCTTGAAGAAGAAATATGTCCTAAGCGAAAATGCCAAAGAACATCTGAAACGGTGGGAGCATTGAGCTGCAGAGGAATTGAAGGTAGAAATGGACGTGGGTAGAAATGATGCCTCAAACTTGGAATTAGGAATCAAGAAGTAGAGGCCATCTTGTTCTCTACCCATGCCAATCGTCTTCAAACTTAACAGATGCTCGATGAAACAATAGTCAGCAAGAAAAAAATGCAGTAAATCAAAACTTTGATTAATTTGCTTACTTAGATGAGATTAATGGAAAATGATGGTACACAAAGAACATCTGTTAAGATGAGTTTTTCAGTGACTTGAACTATACCAATATGAGTAACAGAAGCATATTTGCCATTGGGAAGTTTAAGAGATTTGGACACAATTGAAGTGATACTAGTGAGATAAGAAATTGAGCAAACCATATGATCGGTTGCTCGAATATCAATAATCCAGGGATGATAAGTAGAGACTTTGGAAACAATCTCAAAAAATGAAGAATTAAACACTGAATGTTTAAGATTTGGAGTAAAGAATGAAGAAGGTGAGAGATGACTGACTACCTGCCATATCAGCAAATATGTGGTCTTGAGTTGTGATGTTCTGAACAGAAGGTTAATCACCGTATGACTTTGGTTTGATCAATGCCAAAATTTGCTCATACTGTTCTTGAGAAAAAGGCAGATGAGGGACATCAATTTTATATACTTGATGTGCAGAAGAGATGGTTTTTCCTTTGGTGAATTTAAAACCAGGAGGATAACCATGAACCTTGTAGCATTTGTCCACGGTATGGCCCAAAATGCCACAGTAACTGCATCTAGGCCTTTCCTTTCGAGCAGTATTTGGCTTATATCCTTGAGTTGAGTGCTGTGAAGCAGTTGTAATCATGGTAGTAGAATTATGGTGATTCATAGAACCAGCAGAAGATATAACTTGTCTCTGACGCTCTTCTTGAATAACAAGTGAAAAAACCTTGTTTATAGAAGGCAATGGATCAATTAACAAGATTTGTGCACGAACATGGGAGAATGTCTCATTCAATCCCATTAAAAATAGAAACACGTATTCTTGTTCACGGTAATCAACAACAATCTTCATAGAACCACAAGGACAGGAAGGCAATGGAAGATAATTGTTAAGTTCATCCCACAATCCTTTCAAGACGGTGAAATAGGAACTTAAAGAAAGATTATCCTGTGATAAAGCAGAGATTGACTTTTGAATCTCATAGATTCGTGGTCCATTCCTCTGTGAGAAACGATCTTTAAGATCATTCCACATATCTGCAGCCGTATCACTATAGATGATGCTTGCCGCGATTTCCTTTGAAACTGAATTAAGGATCCATAAAAGCAGCATGTTGTTGCAGCGATACCGTGCATAGCTATCATTAGATGAATCTTTAGGTTTCGGCAAAGCGTCATTGACAAAGCTGAGTTTGTTCTTGGCGATCAACGCCATTTTCATTGAACTGCTCCATGTGTTGTAATTGTCTCCCACTAGTTGCTGAGAAACTAGGGTAGAACAGGGACCATCACCATGGTGCAAGTAATATGGACTGGAAGTATCCATGCTTGAATTCATTGAAGGAGAATCCATGGAAGAGAATCAGAGATGAGAATCAGAGATGAAGACAAGAGAAAAGGGAAACAGAGTATCCAATTAAGATTGCTCTGATACCATATTGAAAAACAGAGTAGTTCACAATGAACAAGATGAAAAAGTGAAGGGAATACGGAAGAACAAAGACAAGAAACAGAGATGAACAGTGAAACTGATTCTCATTAATTGTAAAGGAAGATTACAGAATGAATTTAATACAAGAGAAAAAGGTATATATATGAGAGCTAACCTATCTGAATACGTTAACTAATCTGCTCGTTAAACTCATTCTACACGTGATGCTAAACTCTTAACAGAGGAGCATGAGATGGAGATTAACTAGCTGGTGATGATGTGAGCTGGGGATGAAGAATTGAATTGTAAAAACACACAACACTATCCTAGAAAGTTATACCAAACATGTTTTTTTTCAAACCCCAAAAACCCTGTCTCTCTATTTCCCGAATACATGATTTTGGGTAAACTAAACCACAAATAATCACAGACAAATAACATCAAATAAAAACAAACAAAAAACAAACAGAACCAAGTCGGCACATTTTCTTTAAACCTCCTAAAAATATCTTTTTTAAGAACCCTATAAACTTTCATTAAACCCCACAAAGTTTATCCATCTTGTAATTAAAAAATTGTAAGCAAAATAAGACATCATATAGATCGAAAGCCCCAAAATCGATTTCCAACTCTTTTTTTTTTATAAAAATTAGAAATCGAGAAGTCATAATCAAAGACAGATTGAGAAAAACCTGGCCCTTGACTTTGAGGTTGATGTGGGCCGACTGATCGGTGGGCTTCGTGTCCTCCTCCTGGTTCGTCATGCCGGATATCTTTCGGTTTCGTCTCCGATATCTCGCCCTGAAATCGGGTTTCAAGATCGAGAATCGGAGATTTATCGGTCACTCACGCTATTATTTGTAACGACGTCGTTTACGTTGTGGGTTGCGCTACCCCCCCTTGTAATCCAGTTTTTGTGGAGCCCAAGCTCGGTCAGCCAAAATTGAAAAACGGGTTGGTACCTTTAAAATTTATGAGAAGTGCTTGAGCTAGCCCAAATGGGCTGGCCCAACCTAAAGCCTTGTTTCCTTTCCAAGTAAACAGAGGGGTTTTTTTTTTTGAAAAAAACGTAAAATTTGTCTGTGTGATTAGCTTAAATTATATATCACTTCCTGTAATATTAGAAAAAAAAACAGATCAGGTTAATGCGCTAAAAAATATATAAATATACACACTAAAAATGGTATATATGCATGAAATTACCCAGAGCCTGTCTCTTCTGAAAGGATATGGTACTATACGCATACGACGGGATCAACTTGGTGTTATCTAAATCATCTTCCTCATCATCAGCTTCATCGCCGTCCGATTCTTCGTCGGGACCCACAGGAAACACCCGTTGTTCATGGTCAGTCGGAGCTCTTGGAGTCTCACCATCGTTTGCCTCAAAAGATTCTAATGTTGCGCAAACGTGCCACTTGGCAGCAAGGCACGTGACTGATTGTGCCTTGTGTGTAATTTTAGTTGCACTCCGCAATAATATCAAGAGCCCCGTGAGAAGAGTTATAGAACATAGCTGTATGCACCGAAACCAAATGATCACACGTGTTAGGCCCTGATTGGAGGAGCATTCTAGTTAGAGAATAGTGTACGTGGCATAATAAGAAGGCGTACCGCAAGTTCTCCAGCTTTGTATATATCAACATCCGCGCTGTTTTTGGTTGTGATGAGCAATGAAGCGAATTGGCTCCCTGTGACAAGGATCAGGGACCACAAGATGAAGGCGCGGTAGCGATGGCTTATGATCCGTAGATGCCTTCTGATCCTAAGGTGCTCGTACAACACGGACCCCACATCGGAATCCACCTGGAAGACAGAGGCAAAGTCCTGCAGCCGTAGGATCTGGAGGTGGCAGATCAGACGGAAGAGAACGCACACGAGGAAAACAACGGTCGTGCGATAGAGCCACGAACACAGCTCCATTATGCACGCCACTGCATCGCTTACGTAAACATTGCCCAAGAAGGGAATTTGTGAAGCCCCAGATGCGTACCACCATATCTTGTATGCACTCTCTGCAACGAAGCAGGGGACGACAAAAACAGAGAGAAGTTTCAGTGATCTCTGCACGAATCAACATAACGAAAAGCACCGCAAATGAGATTATGAGATTTCTTATTATTAGACTGCTAAATATTATAAAAATTAAAGATTTTGCAATATTTAATGGTATAAAATATTAATTGATCATGTGACAAGATAGGTAACATATTCAGCCTTAAAAGACTATTAAGATCTATGGAGAGGATCATGTTTCATGTAGTTGTGGAAATGTCGTTATATATCATGAACTTTTCATTTATGACCCATGCATGATGCATCAAAAAGGTTTCTTTCATTTCTTTTTCTTTTTAAAGAAAAAACTTTTGTGGTTGGGAAGTTTGGAACCTTCCAGCCTATAGGGTTACAACACGAATACGAGTTCGGCTGATAAAGGTCAAACTCACAGCTCATTAACGCTGTGTGTCAATCTTTTTAATTAAATGAAAAAAAAAAATGTGACCGGAAATTAATTAATTGCAGAGAGAACTCACATTGAGTTGTCCTGTGTATCCAGTTCGGACCGTCTCGCTCTCATCGACGAGCTTATCGAAGAACAAGAATCTGCGAAGACCGTACTTCCTGACGAACCTGGAGAGGCAGACGAAGGAGAGCGTGGCGAAGCCGCTGAGGGAGAGCTGAACGACGCCGTCGTAGGGCCTCGAGTGCTTGCTGTCGCAGGTGGAGCAGGCCAGCAGGAAATGCGACACCAAGGGCACCACGATCGCGAAGAGCACGAACATGGACCAGGACAGACACGCCGTCCACACGTTCGATTGGTCCACGCACATCCACCGTAGATACGATCTGAAGCTCTGTAACTCGTCCTGCGCGTGCGATTCGCACCGCCTGAACTTGTTACCTCGGTTTATCAAACTCTCCCTATCGTCTCCCATAATTTCCTCTTCTTCTTTTTTCCCCCTTTTTTGGTTGGGTTTGAATTTTAAGAGATAAAAAGAGCAAAATTTCTGGGTTTTTTTCTTTTTTTTTTTTGGTCTGAAGCTGTTTTGGGAGTTAAAAGTGCGTTAACAGAGAGGGGTGCAGAGAAAAATTGGGAACTGTAACGAAGTGTACACAAAGACTCTCTTAAATTGGGAAAATCTCCTAATCATGATGGACACGGATCTGTAATGCCACGTTGCTTAATCTGGACCATTGGATAAAAGTGATCAATCACAACCGTCTCATGATGTTGTCGAGTTGTTTATATTATTATAGTTGGGGTTCCATGTGGTCTCGCTTAATCACGATTTTGATTGATTAGTAGACTAGTAAAAAATTAGTACACTAATTATCACTCAACTGGTGATGGTGGAACCATATGGGCACGTGTACGTTCGGATTTCCTTTCACGAAGATGGGACAACCTGGTATTGACACATCACTTCCTCGTACTTTATTTTTTGTCCTTTTGGGTTTTCTAATGTAAGCAGGGTTTGTCCTGTTGTCCAAGTTCGCACTTCTTCTTGCTCATTCTGGTCAAACGAGATGGTGTTAGGTGGTTACATGTAAGATAGGGATTGGATGCATATGCATGAGATTCACTGAGATTTTATTTATTTACTATTAAAATAATTTCTTTCAATATGACAAAAATTTTGCTACTCAAATATTATTAAATTTGTTAGTGTTATAGAGGGTGGCTCTATTTCTAAATAAGAAAGTAATACTAGTCTCTACTACTAAGTGTTCTTCATTGTGTATTGAAGGCGATTCTCTTCTTACCATTTTGGCTATTAATGAGCCTCAGTTATTTGAAGACTGGACCTCTGCTTCGGTAATTTCTGATATTCGTATGCAGTTGTCTTCTTGTACTGTTTGGAAAGCTTTAAAATCTTCTCGATGTGCCAATGTTTGTGCACATCTTATTGCTAGATGGACCGCTTCAAACCTAGTGTTTGGATGCATTCCCACTACTTCTTCTTTTCTGTCTTCAATACGTTTAAGGAGTGGCAAAGACCCTCCTCTGTAATTCCCTTTGTTTCCTTTTCCCATATATTGAATAGAAAAAAAAAAAAAAAAAAAAAAGTATAAAGGCTACATGGCCGAAAACGACACAGTATTTATAAGTTATAACATTATTCTTTTTGGACATAGTAAAATTAGCCACCTAGGCACATATTGTTGAACCATCTAAATTACCTGTTTTATTTTCTCTCCCTTTTTGCTTTACTTTTTACTCAATCACATAAGCTCGACAATCTTAACAAATGGTATCAGAATTGTTGGTCGAAGTAACGACAATAAACACTTATGTGTGAAAATATGATGTGGTGAAGTTCGAAAGAATTGAGAATTTGGATTGTGACAGCAAAAGGTAAAGGATTTGTTGGTACAACAAGGTTTAGCAAAGCTTTGTAAGGAAAAATGAAGAAACCATATAGGATGACATGAAGTTACAAACCTAAATATAAAGTCTGGGATAACTTAAGTTTTTAGAAAGAACCTGTAACCTCTCGACAAACATGTAGTTTGTGAATAAATTTTTATTGATTTAAAGGGAAACTTCACAAAGAATTTCTGAACTTCCACGCAATTTGAAGAATTTCTTAATCTTTGACTTGTCTCATTTTCACCCCCTCAAACTTTTAATTTTTATTATAAGATTCTCCTTCCGTTTGTTTTCATCCTTAATTTTTTGAGATTTCAAAAATACTCATGTATTTTTAACAAAAAAAAATTATAAAAAAAAAATCTAAACCCTAAAATGAGGGGTATTTTAGAAATTTCAAAAAATTTTAACGGTAAAACAAACGGAATGGGGTCTTATGATAGAAATTTAAAGTTTGAGGAGTAAAAATGAGACAAGTCAAAGATTATGAGAGGTTCTTCAAATCGCTTGAAAGTTCAGAAATTCTTTGTAAAGTTTCTTCTTGATTTAATTGTTATACAGTATCTACATCATTTTATAAAAAAGTATTGCAACTTATTATAAGAAAATAATATTATGGAATAATGCATCAAATAAGGAGATTGCAATAATATGCAATTATTATAAATATATAAAATATTAGGAGAATATTAAGGAATAATACTAGGGGAAATTTCATGAGAATATTAAGGGGATCCTATCAATTAGTCAAAGAATATTGGACATTAAGTTCTAAGTATAGAAAGACCGTACACATGATGAATGAGAAGAGCTTGAGATGAGGGCGATAAGCATTAGAGTCCCGATTAGCATCAGCCAGTGCATCAGCCTGGGCTGATGTTTACAATTACCGTAAGCATTATTCCGCTTTATCCGGCAGATGAGGTTATGTACCACGTCATGGATGAAGAGTCACCCCCACCCCCTGTAGTAATCTTGACAAGATTAGAGAGTCTATTTATGTCACAGTCGAGCATCTAGTTATCGGAGTAATGCTATAGTAAAGACTTAAGTCTTCATAAATTATTTCAAAAGTGAAATGATTTTTAAAATTATAATTTGATCAAAATTTAATAGTCAATTATTATAATTTCAATAATAATTTTAAAAGCTACATTACTCTTAGGAAGACTTGCTCCTTGTTGTGGCCTGCTTTGCGGGAATGAAACTCTGAAAACATGGAAAGTTACGGCAACACTATTGGCATACATTTAGTAAATACAAAAAAAATAAAAAAATCTCAAAACACATTGAATGATTAGGTATTATAGTTAGTACATGTGGTAAGTTACTCATAACAACCAGTTAAGTTGGTATCATTTTACAATGGAAAATGCTACAGCATTTACCTATATATTTATCCAATCCTTATATTTTTTCAAAATCACCATTAGATCTGTGACCTTCATGTGATGACTCGCATGGAGATCACAGATCTAATGGTAATTTTGAAAAACAGAAAAATGAGAAAATGACAAGAGAATTAAATATAGCATTTCTCTTTTACAACAACTGAACAAGAAAATCTCAATAATGTGTATAGGTCCCACACAGCCCTAATTGGCTTATTGATTTTCCTGCTAATTCCTTAATTTTGTTGTGTCATGCAATGTTAAACATCCACAACCTAGATGCACTTGTTCCCCGGGCACCAAGCCACGTATCAAGAGCTAAGCTTTGCAAGTTTTCAATGATCCATTTCTAATTCAAGTTGTTCATTAAGAAATATAGAGAGTAAAATAAATGTGAACAATTGAGTGGAACTACATTAGATATGCTGTAATTTATTTTTACAGCACTTACTCCGTGCCCAGTGAAAGTAATTTTAAGGTTTTTTTTTTTTTTTTTTTTTTTCAAGTGTTTATATTTTTGAGTTATTTTTTAATATTGTTGTTTTAAAAAAAAAATGCTGTCAAACGAAATAAATGACTAATTTGAAAATTTTCTATTCCATTTATTAAGCATTTATTTATTTTTTTAAATGAAATAGTTATGAGTAACTTCACTTAACTCTTAAACTTTCAGAATTTTTACAATTATCTCATAAGTTAAAAACTTTTAATTTATTGTATCAAATTTTTACTTTTTTACAATTTCATCCCTCTCATTAGATTTTTTTTTTGGATCTCTCATTAGAAATTTATTATGTCCCTAAATAATAGATAATAAAGACGAAAACGAATCATCTCCATTTCAAAAGAAATGAAGAGGATCCTACTCCAACAAAGATACACCACTATTTATGTTTATTTAGGCACTCTTTGTTCTCATAATTTCCCATACATTAGGCACCTAACGCTCAATTTTAAATTATATTCACACACTTAAAAAAAGAAAAAAAAAAGAAAAAAAATTATATTCACACGACACGAGACCCTTTTTCTCGGTACCCTTTTTATTTTATTTTTCTCGCTTCTTTCGTTACTTTCTCTTGTCACTTTTTCACTGCGCCTTTAAGCCGACGAAGCCTGCCCATCACCCGAACACTGCCGGAGCTCAGGTCTTCTCTCCGGGAAAAAAAAAACTTGCCGGAATCCCTCTGGTATGCTTGCATATCTTCCCAATATTTTTATATCACAACGAGATTGTTACAAATCAATGTAACCAGACGACTGGTTTTTATTTTTTATTTTATATATTAAAAAAAAAACGACCTAAAGTAGAAAAGACACGAACAGGTAGCGGTGCTTTTCACAAAGAGGAAAGCGATATGTTTGCGTTTACAGCTCGCGCCTCCACCGCCATTACCCAACCCACTGCGTCAGCCTTCGCCGCAGACACTGCGCACGCTCGCGTACCGTGCGCCGCTCTACCGGTAACTTTTCAACTACTGACTCTGAATTCCAGCCCATTTCTGTTCGAACAAGCTTTGGTGTTTTTGGTAGTATTTTGAAACTTCCCTCTCATTTTCTGCTTCAGTCCTCGATTGGGTGCGTTCGGGTTCCCTCGTCCTCGCTGCGCTTGAGCTGTGGTCCAATCAAAGCCATGTCTGAGACTGATGCTCTCTCGGTGCCACACAGTGCTTCTCAGTCCTCCGCTTCTGGTATTCTTGTCTTTGAATTTATTTTTCATTCCTTATCTTCGAGCAGTATAAAATATTCTTTTTGGAATATAGCAAACCTTTTAGAAATTAACTTTCATTTCAGGCGTATTAACCCGGAATTTTGTTTTGTTTTGTTTTTTTGTTTGTTTCTTTCTATTCGTTGGGACAAAAAGCGGGCCTGTGATGTTCTAAATATAAAGCTTGTAAAACTTGGTTGATTTTGAATGATAATCTTATTCTTTTTAATCTTTCATTTGCTTTTGCACACTGTTTGATGCATACCTATTAATATGCATACCAACAATAATGGTAACTTTTTCCTTTTCTTTGGTGAAAAAGATAACAGTCTCATGGTTAGTTGGTTTGTTTCAGGCAACAAGCAAGTACTAATATCGTTGTCGGACAAGAAGGACCTCGCTTTTCTTGGAAATGGGCTTTCAGAAATGGGGTAATTTTTGCATACCCGTTTCTATTTTTTGATGTTTTTGTACTGAAGTTGACCATATAGATCAATCCAAGCTAAAAGGGAGTTCCCTGTTTGTATCTGGTGCTGGTTTTAGCATAAGTGCTTTATATTCTATCAACTCTGCTGTTAAAGCCTCATTTTTTGAAAGCTCTTGTTACAAAAAGGCTTCATTTTTGGTGTGTATCTGTCGGCTAGAACCTAGCATTTTCATTTTTTTTTTTTTAATAAGTAATTGGTCCCAAGGAGAGCGGAAGAGGAGATTTGAACTAGTAACCTGTACTTCATGAGGCGGGGTCTCCAGCTGATTGAGCTACTCCTTAGAGTAGCATTTTCAAAATTTAAATACCCCATTTCGCCGTTTGAAGTTTTTGATATCATACCACACTTGTTTTAGATTTATCGCCTTAGGTAATATATCCTCTTAATTGAATATATGAATTCTGGTAGCTCTTGTTATGAAATGCTGGTCCTCTGCATGTATTTCAGTCCGTTTCATGAAACTTTGTTTGATGTTATGTTCAAAGTTGTTGATTACTCTTATGATGGCCTCTCTTGTGAACTGTAGCTACACAATTGTTTCAACTGGAGGGACTGCGTCAGCTTTGGAAAGTGCCGGGGTGTCTGTTACTAAAGTGGAACAGCTTACCTGTTTTCCGGAAATGGTGAGTATCTGTTTTAGCTAAATTGCTTTTCAATTTTTTAAGTACCAGTCTTTGTACTAACGATGTTGTTACAATGCTCTTTAGGATATGATTATTTACAAAAGAAAAATCTTGTAGGTTAGCTAATCAATCTAGGGGTTCTGATGTGTTTTATAAGGAGTTACCATGTGTTGTGCAGCTTTTGAGCTCTCTCTGGATCTTAAGTGTGCAATTTCGTTGTTATTCTCATATCTTCAAAAAGTAAGATTGTTTTGTTCTTATAATAATTAAATGCCCCTCTACTTTGACCGTAACAGGAGCTTACTTTTTAACTATAACTGTGTATATGGTGAATTCTTCAGGCACATACTAAGGCTTTTTCGGGGTGATGTTAAATCAATTTTAGTAATTTTGGACAATTTAACCTCCAAATTGGTCAATAATCATGCATCAAATTCTGGTAAACTGGTGCAAGTTATCAAATGAGAGGTTCTAGCCAATGGGAGTTATTCTCCTGCTGTTGGTTGTCATCTTGCTATTGATTCACCATTGACTGCTCAAATAAATATCTTTAGATTTTGCCCAGAGCGAACTTTTGATCTTCCACTTGTGACAAGCGTGAACTTTTTCATGAATGAATCATAGAGAAGAAGGAATTTGATGTTGAATAATTTTCACAAAATTGATTCTTTAGATTCTCTTTTACAGCTCGATGGCCGTGTAAAAACTCTACACCCTAACATACATGGTGGTATTCTTGCAAGAAGAGATCAAAAGCATCACATGGAAGCCCTCAATAAACATGGAATTGGTTAGTTTAGATGTGAAACCCTTTACTATGCCTTTACCTTTTCAGCTATCTCATTATTATTATTATTATTTTGCATGATGTTGCGTTGTGTAATTTGCTAACTAGTTACTTGACTAAGCTCTTCAACAGGTACATTTGATGTTGTAGTAGTGAATTTGTATCCCTTCTATGATAAAGTTACTTCAGCCGGAGGAATTGAGTTTGAGGATGGAATTGAACATATAGATATTGGTGGTCCTTCAATGATCAGAGCTGCTGCAAAGGTTTGTATGAATTACTACTCTGACGTGTTATTAGCAAGATAATTATGGGGATTGTAGGGGTTTTCTCTGTGGACTTGGCATAGGTGCACCATGATTTATGCATAGTTCTTGCCAGCAACCAAATATTAGCGAACTTGTTTTCTTGTGTTTTAAACTGTCTCATTTATGACCATTTTTATCACCAAAACTGTTGAACAAAGTGAAGGTTATTCATCTGGCTTATGCTGAGCCACAAATATTGCCTTAGGCAAAGGTCATAAATTAGACGTGGCTTGAATTTGTGAGCAACACCAAGAGTGACTGCACAAGCCCAGCTATTTCAAATGCTGCATTTGCCTAGCTTCTAAAAGCTTAAAAAACTAATCATGTCTTATGCAATGCAGCCTACTGTTGAATTGATTAAGCAACAGTGTCATTTGAGTTGTAATTAAGTTATGGAGATTTAATGGGGTAATAATTTCTAACATTTTAAAGAATTTCTCAGTCATTTGCTTTAGCCAAGAGCCCATATGCTGCTTTTATAAGCCGTTTTAATTTCGTGGGCCAGATTTTATTTTTTTATTATCTCTCACTCTAACTGACATACTGTTAATAAACAGAATCATAATGACGTCTTGGTGGTTGTAGATCCACAAGATTATCCTGTGCTCATAGAATTTTTAAAAGGAGATGGGGATGATCAACAATTCCGTAGAAGGCTTGCTTGGAAGGCATTTCAACATGTTGCTTCTTATGATTCTGCAGTTTCTGAGTGGCTTTGGAAGCAAACTGCGGGGGGTTCGTCTTCTTTTTCTACTTTTGATTAGCAAATTTTTTCACCAAAAAAAGAAAAAAAAAAGAAATACAAATGCTCAGCTTAAAGATTAGGTGCCCCTAGTTACTAAAGCACACTAAAACTTGCTCCACGACTAGGAAGAGACAACTAAAAGATAAACCCTTTCACAACTAGAGATGTTAGTTTCCTAAAAGGAACACAAAATGCACTACCTAAACAAAAGATTTGTCCCAAAGTAACAGAGATGCCATTAGATAATGGCTCAGACATGCTCAAAATGCTCTCACATCCTGCAGGGTGAGATAAACATGCTAGAGGTTTCTTGAGTGCTTTCCCAGCCACATCCTTTTTTAGTGTCATTGAAAGTAGCTGTGGAGCATTCTTGGCTTTCTACTTTGCTTCCTTGGAATCTTAGTACTTTTTCTTTCAAAATCCTATTGTGTTCCTCTATTGATGGCTCTCACTTCAGATTTTGAGTTTTCTTGTTCAACTTAATTCTATTTGCCTCTCGTAAGTGGATTCTTCTTCCCCGTACACCACGCACTAGTCATCTCACTTTCAATGGGATTTATATCCCTTTTTTTCATTGCTATCTTTCCCTGGGATAAAACTAGCAAGAACCAGAACCACGTAACCCCCCAAAAGCTTGTTTACTTTTATTCCCTTTGCTTCAAATGTGCTGATTTGGCTTTCAAAAACACTCCAGTTGCCACAAGACATGTTCAGGGAGTGTGTTCAAATTACTCCCAGCATAACTTTATAACTTCTGCAACATCTCCATACCAAGATGTAGTTTCAATGAGTTGAGAATATCTTTGTCTGCCTCATCTCATCCTAGATCCTAACAAAGTCAGCCTTGCTCCTAGCTGATGTCTCTGCATGTGCACTGAGAAGATCTCCAAGGATGCTATCTATGTAACCAAGACCCTCTGAAATAACTCCATTGGGACATTGTAAAGCTTTACCTGGACAAGAAGTTTTTTGAAGGTGGTAATCTTTTCATTACTCATTCTTTGCCAATGAGCTTTGTCTTAAATGGCACTTCCTTCTGCCACAAGAATGGGGTGACCAACCAATAAGAGACAAAAAGAATTTTTGTGAAGTTGCTCTTCTTAAGAAGCAAACCTGGATGTCATTTCNGGAAAACCCTTTCACAACTAGAGATGTTAGTTTCCTAAAAGGAACACAAAATGCACTACCTAAACAAAAGATATGTCCCAAAGTAACAGAGATGCCATTAGATAATGGCTCAGACATGCTCAAAATGCTCTCACATCCTGCAGGGTGAGATAAACATGCTAGAGAGGTTTCTTGAGTGCTTTCCCAGCCACATCCTTTTTTAGTGTCATTGAAAGTAGCTGTGACCTTCATCCTTGATTGTTAGACTGAGCATTCTTGGCTCTCTACTTTGCTTCCTTGAAATCTTACTACTTTTTCTTTCAAAATCCTATTGTGTTCCTCTATTGATGGCTCTCACTTCAGATTTTGAGTTTTCTTGTTCAACTTAATTCTATTTGCCTCTCTTAAGAGGATTCTTCCTCCCCGTAAACCACGCACTAGTCATCTCACTTTCAATGGGATTTATATCCCTTTTTTTCATTGCTATCTTTCCCTGGGATAAAACTAGCAAGAACCTGAACCACGTAACCCCCCAAAAGCTTGTTTACTTTTATTCCCTTTGCTTCAAATGTGCTGATTTGGCTTTCAAAAACACTCCAGTTGCCACAAGACATGTTCAGGGAGTGTGTTCAAATTACTCCCAGCATAACTTTATAACTTCTGCAACATCTCCATACCAAGATGTAGTTTCAATGAGTTGAGAATATCTTTGTCTGCCTC
>FXXK01001257.1:25237-37240 GCA_900184695.1 Betula pendula
TAAAGATGCTATTAAGATCTTTGGAGAGGATCATGTTTCATGTTAGTTGTGGAAATGTCGTTTATATTCATGAAACTTTCATTTCGATGACCCATGCATGATGCATCAAAAAGGTTTCTTTCATTTCTTTTTTCTTTTTAAAGAAAAAATTTTGTGGTTGGAAGTTTGGAACCTTCCTGAGCCTATAGGGTTACAACGACGAATACGCTGATAAAGTCAAACTCACAGACTCATTAACGCTGTGTGTCAATCTTTTAATTAAATGAAAAAACAAAAAATCGTGACCGGAAATGACATTAATTCAGAGAGAACTCACATTGAGGTTGTCCTGTGTATCCAGTTACGGCCGTCTCGCTCTCATCGACGAGCTGTATCGAAAGAACGAAGAATCTGCGAAGACCAGGTATACTTCCTGACGGAACCTGAGAGCAGACGAAGGAGAGACGTGCCGAAGCCGCTGAGGAGAGCGAAACGACGCGCGTCGTAGGGCTCGAGGTGCTGCTGTCGCAGGTGGAGCAGCCACAGGAAATGCGACCACCAAGGGCACCCGATCGCGAAGAGCACGATACATGGACGGACAGACAGCCCGTCCACACGTTCGATTGGTCACGCACATCCACCTTTAGATACGATCTGAAGCCACTCTCCTTGCGCGTCGATTCCGCCACCGCCTGAACTTTGTCTACTCGTTTATCAGAACTCTCCCGTATCGTCTCCCATAATTTCCTCTCTTCTTTTCTTCCCCCTTTTTTGGTTGGTTTGGAATTTTAGAATAAAAAGAGCATAATACTTCTGGGTTTTTTTTTTTTTTATTTTGGTCTGAAGCTGTTGATTGGAGTAAAAGTGCGTTAACAGCAGAGGGTCAGAGAAAAATTGGAACTGTAACGATAGTGACACAAAGACTCTCTTAAAATTGGAAATCTCCTAATCATTGATGGTCACGGATCTGTAATGCCACGTTGCTTAATCTTTGACATTGGATAAAAGTGATCAATCACAAACCGTCTCATGATGTTGTCGAGTTGATTGTAGTATTATTACTGAGTTGGGTTCCATGTCGTCTCGCTTAATCACGATTTGATTATTTAGTAGACTAGTAAAAAAATAGTACATCTAATTATCACCGAACTGGGATGGTGGAACCATATGGCACGTGTACTTCGGATTTCCTTTCACAAGATGACAACCTGTATACACATCACTTCCTCGTCTTTATTTTTTTCCTTTTGGTTTTCTAATGTAAGCAGGTTTGTCCTGTTGTCCAAGTTCGCACTTTCTTCTTGCATCAATTCTGGTCAACGACGATGGTGTTAGGTGTTACATGTAAATAGGGATTGGAGCATATGCATGAGATTCAATGAGATTTATTATTTACTTAAAATAATTCTGTTCAATTGACAAAAATTTCTACTCAAATATTTTAAATTTTTAGTGTGTTAATAGAGGGTGGCTTCCTATTCTATAATTAAGAAAGTTGAATACTAGTCTCTAACACTAGTATAAAGGCTACTCATGGAACGAAAACGACACAGTATTTATAAGTTAGTAGATTATCTTTTTGGACATAGTTAAACTACCACTAGGCCACATATTGTGAACCATCTAAATTACCTGTTTTATTTCTCCGCCTTTTTGCTTTTACTTTTTAACTCAAGACATAGAAGCTCGACAACTTAACAAATGTGTATCATAATTGTTGATTTAAGGAAAACTCAACAAAAAATCTTGAACGTTTTACTGCGAGTGAAGAACCCCCAAATCTTTAATTTGTCCATTTGTTACCCCCTCAAACTTTACATTTCTATCATAAAGAACCTCTTTCATCTTTTTTACTGTTAATTTTTGAGATTTCAAGAATACTCCTGTATTTTTAAACAAAAAAAAATTATATAAGAAAAAAAAATCTAAATTTAAAATGAAGGATATTTTAGAATTTCAAAAAAATTAACGGAAAAATAGATGGAAAGAGTCTTAATGACAGAAACTTGAAGTTTTGAAGAGTAAAATAAGACAAGTCACAAAAATTGTTAACGGGGTTCTTCAAATCGCGGTGAAATTTATAGTTCTTGTGAAGTTCATCTTGATTAATTGTTATATACGTATCTACATCATTTATAAAAAAGGTATTGCAACTTATTATAGAAATAACTATTATGAATAATTGCATCAAATAAGGAGATTGCATAATACGCAATCATTACTAGAAGATGATTAAAATATAAGTGAGAATATTAAGGAATAATACTAGGGAAATATCATGAAAATATTAAGGGATCACTATCAATTAGTCAAAGAATAGGACATTTAAGTTCTAAAGTATTAGAAGACCGTACACATGATGAATGAGAAGAGCTTGAGATGAGGGCGATAAGCTTATTCCCGCTTTTGTCTCGCAAGCATGAGGTTATGTACCACGACATGGATGAGAGTCACCCCACCCACTGTAGTAATCTTGACAAAGATGAGAGAGTCTGATAGTATGTCACAGTCGCTTGCAACAAGCTTATCTTTAAGCGAATCAACATGTTCACATGCACTGTAAGATGGTAAATGTATGGATTTGGACTCAATACATCAATACCGAGCATCTGATTATCGGAGTAAATGATCATACTGAACGACTAGAGGTTCATAAATTCTTTTAAAGTGTATATTTTTATTTAAAATATAATTAATCAAATTTAATAGTTAAATTTTAATAATTTCAATACTAATTTAAAAACTACATAGCTCTTAGAAGACTTTGCTCCCTTGTGGCCTGCTTTGCAGGAAGAAACTCTAAAAACATGGGAAGTTACTGGCAGACACTATTGGCATACAAGTAAATACAAAAAAAATAAAAAAATCTCAAAACCCATTGAATGATTAGGAGTTTATAGTTAGTACATTTGGTAAGTTACTCATAACAACCAGTTAAAGTTGGTATCATTTTTCAAAAAAATCCTACAGCATTTACCCGTATTTTTTTCAATCCTTTTATTTTTCAAAAGCATGCATATCTGATGTCATCATGTGATGCTTAATAGGACCACAGATTCTAAATGATATTTGAAAAAACGAGAAAGATAAAAAAGACAAGAAAATGATAAATAGTATTTCTCTTTTACAATAACTGAACAAGAAAATCTCAATAATGGTATAGGTCCCTCACAGCCCTAATTGGCTTATTGATTTCCTGCTAATTCGCTTAATTTGTTGTTGTCATGCAACTTAAACATCCACAACCTAGAGATAACACTTGTTCCACGGGCACCAACCCAGCGATCAGAGAGCTAAGGCTTTGAAGTTTTCAATGATCCATTCTAATCAAGTTGTTCTTAAGAAAGATAGAGAATAAAATAAAATGTGAACAATTGATGGACACTAACATTAGATATGCTGTAATTCTCCCTTTTCAAAGCAGCTTACTCTGTACATAGTAAAGTAATTTTAAAGGTTTTTTTTTTTTTTTTAAGTGTTTATATTTGAGTTATTTTAATTATTGTTTTTTTTAAAAAAATGCTGTCAAACAAAATAGAATGACAAGATTTGAAAATTTCTATCCATTCTATTAAGCATCTTATTATTTTTTAAATGAAAGAGTTAGGAGTACTTCACTTTAACCCCAAACTTTTCATAATTTTTACAACTATCTCCATAAAGTTAAAAACTTTCAACTCTATTGTATCAAATTTTATATTTTTTACAATTTCACTTGTCCCTCTCCTTCAGAAATTAATCTATGTCCCTAAAATAATAGATAATAAAGACGAAGAACGAATCATCTCCATTCAAAAAAAAAAAAAAAAGAAGAAGTTCGGTCTTTATTTTAAAAACGACAACACTTATCTAAAAGAATAGCTGTATGCTTATTTTAAAATGACAAATTTAAAACAATTGTTATCTATTTGAAAATAAAGAACCGACTCCCCCTCCATTTCTTTAAATAGGATGAGGTCTCTACTCCAACAAAGATGACACCATATTTAGGTTTATTTAAGGCACTCTTTGTTCTCATAATTATCCCTTACATTAGGCACTAACCGCTCAATTGAAATTATATTCACACACTAAAAAAGAAAAAAGAAAAAGAAAAAAATTAGAATAAGTAATGGCTATCAGTCCAGGGCTGAATGAAGCAGTCATTCAGGCCAGCTGGATGAGAGTAAAAAAAAAAAAAATTACTATTATGGGCCCACAAAACATTGGTTCATGATGTCTAAGCTGAATGACTGTTCATTTTAGCTCCCAGGCTTATTTATACTCTCTACTCAAAAAAATTATATTCACACGACACGAGACCCTTTTTCTGGTACCTTTTATTTTATTTTCCGCTTCTTTCTTTACTTTCTCTTGTCACTTTTCCTGCGCTTTTAAATTTGCAAGGTAAACAGTAAAAGTTACTACGGCCGTTATCCCAAACAAATGAGCTTGCAAGGGATATGAAGTTAAAAATTTAAAAATTCTTATAACCAAACGTATCCTGAGATGTAATGATATGAAATGAATTCCTTGTTACTGTCGTAACAAGAATGTTTAGAAATTTTCAATTTTTAGAACCAGACAAATGTAACACAAAGCGCAGAGATTTACATGATCATCCACTAATGCCTCATCTACCGAGTTCAGCGAGATTTACCTATTTCTTAAGACAAATACAAGGAGATTTCAATCACACTGAACCCTAAAGAATCAGAAATCGACAATAAGTAACGACCAACACCATAACACTTTTTAGCGTCGAACCAGGTCGAAATACAATCAGACTCCATAAACTAACACAAACAACCATTAGAAGTTAATACATTCGTTTTATGCTTCATTACCTCTTTAATACTTAAATCCACTAAAAATCAACACAGGGAATTTTTTTTTAATTTTGAGACATGTGGGTAAACATTCATATTAATGCATATCATGTTTCATGTAAAACCGAAGTTAATGAGGATTCACATAAAGGTTATTTTTGACTTAGTTTAATAGCAAAAATTAGCCAAAAAAAAAAACTAATCATCTAGTTAGCCACTTTGGCAAGAAATAGCTAGCTACACAAGCTAACAAATTGCTTGAAATTGTAACTCTTAAACAAAATAAATAAACAAATACATATGATCTCTCTCTTATTGAAATAAAAGAAAGAAAAAAAAAATCTGCTATAGGCTCATGCAGGCCTCCTTGTAGTATCCTGTACCTTGTTCATCAATTTCAGGGTTTTAGCTGATACGTTCTGCAAATTCTGAAGTGCATTGCAATTATCTCTATATATATTACGATTCATCCTATTCATTAAATTGGCATCTCAACTTTTTTTTCCATCTATTAACCATCTTGCTTCTCTCCATATCATAAAAGATAGAAGATAATAAAAATGCCCCTCTACTACTGTAGTTTTCCTTTATATACAAGCACTATGTTTTGTGGTAAATGCAGGCTTCTAATTTTGGATACTGTTTTGTACAGTTTAATTATTAATGATAATTATAATTTTAGAAAATATGGATATGTGATGAAAGAAGAATTAATAAGTACATTACCGCATAGTCGTTCCCGTTTCGAAGAGACAAATGCTGATTCTAGATATCCATTATGGTTAACCTAAAATTCAGTAGTCTGTTATCGTGGGTTCATTATATGTTCGGTCGTCTGTTTTTTCACTCAGTAAGTTTGCAAGAGTTATTTTTTTTTAAAATAATTAACATTACTAAATATATAAAAAAATCATTTTTCTCATAAAAAACAGGTTTAAATTTATCAAATCTCATTTTATTTTTTCTTATGCTAGAAGATGGGATGAAATACGCCCCGAACCTGTTTTTGTTATTTTTAAGTGTAAAAAAATAACAAAAAAATATTTTTTAAAAAAAACAGTTCAGGCTTATTTCATCACCATTCATAGCCATAGAAAAAAAAAAAATAAATTGAGATTTGATAAATTTAAAACCTATTTTTTAGTAAAAAAAGAGATTTTTTTTATTTTTTATTCAATGGAAATGGACGCTGGCTCCAGCTGACGGACCCCCAGCTCTGTAATTTGTGTTTTTTTTAAGAAGGAAGTGTACGTTCTTTCACTAAACTTTGCCCTCTTCCTCGCTTCAGATTATGCACTCGCTAATAAAAAAGGTGTACGTGTGCCTTGATTAATGAAATATCATAAAACTAAATTCAACTTTTTGTTTTTCTTTTTCACTAACCAGCAGCATTAATTCATGCACGAGTCAATAATATGTTTATACATGACTCAATAATATGAAGGCAATACACAGAATTGCAAAGTATATATATATACTTGAGTTTTATCTGCTTTACTGCATATATGATCCAGCTAATTTAACAGAAAATGCATTTCATAGAAGAGCATAATTGTTCTACAAATTCCTTGCAAACATGGGGCGTGCACGTGTCACCTCTAGCTATGCATTTCAACCAAAAAATTCGAATTTTTAGGGTTAATCGCGGTCGGGTTTTTTTTTTTTTTTTTGCATATCCGCGTTGAGTCGGTCGGGTCGCATGTTGTTTTTTGAAATCTCCGGGTACCCGACTACGACCCGGCGAGTTTGTTATACACTTATAAAAATACTTTTTTTTCCCCTCCACTCCTTTAGACCTAAAACCTAAAATTCTCTGGAACTCAACTCCACGAGTCACGCCGACGCATGCGGTGCCCCCTCCAGTCCCCGAGTCCCATAATGGCTTCCCGTCTGCTCGTTCTTCTCTTTCTTCTTTCTTCTCGGGTTGAATGGTTCAGTCTTCCCCTCGCCGCACATTCACGTACGGCCGTCAACATCTCTCTCTCTTTTGAATCGTTCTCAGAACTGCTCGGCCCGCACGCAAACCTGAAACCTGTCGGGTTGCAATAGAAACATGCGGGTGCGAGTTGAATTTTTAAACTCAACCCCGCAGACGGTTTCGGACACTCCGCGAAACCCAACCCAAGACCGACCCGTGCTGCAGCCCTATAAAAAGCAATGCCGCAACCTTGTTTGAATCCATTTTCTAATTACTTGTTTAATTAGTTTAGTAGTTCCTTAAATGGGCTTAATTAGAAAAAAAAAGGAGATGTAATGAGGTTTAAATGATCATCCAAGTTTATGTGTGTGTTTTAATTAATACCCAGTGAAAATGCCTATTTCGGATCTTTCACATACGTCAACTGATGTGCATACTTAATCAGCTTAAATCCTTGGATTTTCAGGACTCCCTAATGGATTCTTGGCTAAATTTTTTTTTTTTTTTTTTTTTTTTTTTAAATAAGGCCTGGTTGCAAAAGGCCCGGATTTTACTGTTCATAGATGTTCTGATTTTCTAAAAAGAAGAACCACATTCCCACTTCTTTATATCACATCAAACCCCAGCTTTTATTATCATCAAATTAAATACTAAACAACAAAATTTCACTTTTCATATGCAAAAAATTCTACAAATTTCCCTCTACTTTATATCATATCAGAATCAACAACCCTACCAATCAAAAATCCAACCTTTGCCAAACACCCCAAAATGTTTATTTGTGGTAGTATAGGAAGTCTTCATGCAATTTCGCTTGGAGCCAAAAGTAGTGCAAACTCTAAATGACTTTGTTTTATTATGTCTTTATCATATTCCATTTGGTCACGTAGATTTGTCACCCAATATGAAAAAATAGCAAGGGATTGAACCAAGATATATGCAGCTACAAACTGGTTACAATTTCTGAATGGCCAACCACTATCAGAAAATGGAAGTGCAAAAATGATGAAAATAATTTAGTTAAATGCATGCTTAGGTGCTTAAGAGATCTTCTAGGAAATAGTACCTCAGGTAGTTTTGTTTCATAATACATTTTTTTATTTTTCTAATTCAATGGGGGAAAAGGGTTACAAGGGATTTATAACATAATACATTAAAATAATGTTTCATACTCTTTTGAACCCCATTACTAATTTACAGTTCAATCGACATGAGACAAGCACATAATCCCTGAGGAAATAACTGAATACAAAACTCTTTCGAAATTAACAAGGCAGATCCCATTATAATTCAGAGAAGGCTGGTTGTTTAGTAGATATTAATAGACATTACAGTCCCAAACATTGTCTTCTGGATATGCTAAAATGTATTTATATTTCTCTCCTGCTAGAGAAACGACCTGCCAAACCCTTCAGGCAATAGCACCCCGGTTTGGTGCAGCATGGCATCTATCTCATCTCCGTCCTCCATTTCCAGCTGCAGCAAGAAATATTTAAAGTTTTAAAACTAGGCCCCAAAACAATGGCATGCAAACACAGGAGAGAAGAGAGGAGAGAGAGAGAGGGAGAGAGAGGAGAGAGAGAGAGACCTCATCTGGAGTCTGCTCTGCTCGGAGACGACGGCCATCAAACAAGAATGCAATTGAGTTGAACTCCACAGACTGACGATCGCAATAAGCATTCATAAGCTTCTTCAGTTGAGTGCTCCTCTTAATCCTGAAAAATACTTCATTCCCATCCTAAAAATAAACATGGCTGAAATTAGCATGTAGAACACAAAACATTGCATGTTTCCAGGCTTTAAAAACTAAACAGTAGTCTGCATTGTAAAGATAACAGATGGTATAACTCCTATTAGAGTGCATTGATTTGTAAACCATCTAAAAATTTTCAAAAGCCAATGCCTTGAACATCCATTAAATTTTTTTTTTTTTAATAAGTAAGAGAAATTATATTAAAAGCGCAGCCTTGGTACACAAGAAGTATACAAAAGGACTGCCTAAATAGGGGAAGACAAATGTACAAGGAACATCCATTAAAAAACTTATCACGTAAAGATGATAAAGTGACTTCCAAGGCAGTATTGAAAAAATTTAGGAGACCTTGGGCCACAAGTCCACTAAAAGTGCCTTGTGA
Source organism: Betula pendula (assembly GCA_900184695.1). NCBI lineage: Eukaryota > Viridiplantae > Streptophyta > Magnoliopsida > Fagales > Betulaceae > Betula > Betula pendula. The sequence continues at coordinate 34,078 of FXXK01001257.1, forward strand.
AAATGCATATGCAAGCTTATTGAAGAGCTTTGTTCTCAAAATGAACGTGCAAGCTTAAGTAGAACGTGCTACTGGTCATAGTTGCCAAAGCTACAATGTGATTGCTCAACATGTACAACACCATACATAGCATGATCTACAATACTATAGCTAAATGTAGCACTAGCATCTTACTACTAAGCAATTATTGTGTAACATGTATACGATCAAGATCTTACAATTGTCCAAGACCTGCTTCAGAAAATTGTCCTCTATAAAGTAACTAGATTTAAAAATTTCACAGACATACGACACAAAGCGAGGAAAATAAAAGACCTAGCATGGCCATCAAGACAGGCCATTGTATAAGCATATTAAAATTTATAAAAGCAATATGTATGACCACTAAATGTCTGGTTCCCATTTATTGATATTTTATATATAAAGAAGAAAACAATTTTATTGAACACATTGAGTTCACTTCAAAGGTTATATTCCCAACACAATATTTAACATACCAAAGCAAACAATAAAAAGCAAAAAGTTGCATTGTATAGGAGCAAGGGACAAGGATGCCCTTTGATTACTTAATTTTCTGCAATAATGTTAAAAGAGGAGTAGTTTATGCATCAAGCAATTGTTTAAGATGCATAAAAAATTATGGTAGACCAAACAAAAAGAAAACGACGCCTTTGTGAAGACAAAAAACAAATAAAATCAAGTACACTATGGACATATTTTGTACAAGTAATGGCTATTCCTTTATTAAAAATGGAAGGAGTGAAATAGATTAGCCTTGAAATAGCCATTCCAATAGCCATAAGAAAATGATTATTCTCTTAATTGAAGGAATAATCACTCATTCATGGTTATTACAAGGCTAATTCATTACATTCATTTCATTCTTAATAAAGGCTATTCCTTAGAATAGCCATTCCGCGTACTAAACATAACCTAATAGTATTTCTTTTTTTTGATAAGTAAGAGATAATTTATTAAAAAGCGCAGTCCTGGCACACAGGAAGTATACAAGGAACCGCCTAAGAAGGGGAAGAAAAATGTACAATAAATTCATTAAAGCTTATCGCTAAAGGGGCTAGATAAGCTGCTGTCCAAGAAAAAAGAGTGTGAAAAAAGAAAGACTTAAGCTCTTCAATCGTTCTTTCTTGGTCCTCGAAATTACGATCATTTCGTTCCCTCCAAAGACACCACATGAGGCAAGAAGGCACCATCTTCCACACAACAGCACTCTGAGAGCGCCCACCAGTCCACCAGCTGGCAAACAAGTCAATCACCCGAAGAGGCATAACCCAAAATAACCCAAAATAACCCAAAACAGCTAAAGATGGTAGTCCATAAAGCGCTAGCGGCCTCACAATGAAAAAGAAGATGATCTACAGACTCCCCATGCCTTTTACACATACAACACCGATCGATCACAATGACATGTCTTTTTCTCAGGTTGTCCATAGTAAGAATCTTTCTAAGAGCCGCCGTCCAAACAAAGAAAGCTACTTTCACAGGAGCTTTGGTTCTCCAAATGCTCTTCCAAGGAAAGGGATGAGCATCGTTACATGCAGGGACCTTATAGAAGGATTTAACATCAAACTTTCCTTCGCGGGAAGGAATCCACCAAAGCTTGTCTTCCACCTCCCTTGTCCCTTGAAGGGAATATAACAGAGTGAAGAAGGAAGCCACGGTAGCCAACTCCCAATCATGAGCTGCACGAATAAAGTTAACATCCCAATGAGGAGAACCACTAGAGAGGTCTAAGAGATCAGCCACGAAAGCATACTTCTCACGGGCTATGTCATATAAGCCTGGGAAGGCCACTCTAAGAGGCAAGTCACCGCATCATACATCATCCCAAAATCTGATCTTGGACCCATTTCCCATCTCAAATCTGGTGTGACTACAGAGCTCACTCCACCCCATCCTAATGTTCTTCCATAAACCCACTCCATGCGGCCCAAAGGGAACACGAGAGCACCACCCTCCCCTCAAACTCCCAAATTTAGCATCCACAACAATTCTCCACCAAGCCTCTCTCTCATGAGCATACCGCCACAACCACTCCCCTAAAAGGGCCCTATTGAAGGTCCTTAAATTCCGAATCCCCAAACCTCCCTCAGAAATAGGAGAGCAAACCTTAGACCAATTAACTAGGTAAAATTTGAATTCATCACCTAATCCACCCCATAAGAAGTCACGGTAAAACTTCTCAATACGATTAGTCACACTAGCAGGGATAAGGAACAAGGACAACAAGTATGTAGGGAGATTTGAGAGAGTACTCTTTATAAGGGTTATTCTACCCCCCTTGGACAAATACATCCGTTTCCAGCTAGCCAAACGGCGCTCAATCTTCTCCACGACCCCATTCCAGATAGGCTTGGCCTTAAAGCAGGCCCCCAATGGCATACCAAGATATTGCAAGGGTAGAGAGGAAACCCCGCAACCCAAGATGTCAGCCAAACCTTCCACATTGTCAACGTTACCCACAGGAACCAAGGTTGACTTAGCCATATTAGCCTTCAAACCAGAGACAGCCTCAAAGCAAAGGAGCAACACACGGAGATAGCGGAGGTGATCAGAGATAGCCCCACAAAATACCAACGTGTCAGGTGATCAGGGTAACCTAATAGTATTTCTAGTGACATGTAAGAAAAATATAACAAAAACTAAAACAGGCATCTACTAATTTAGGTTGTTAATAAAGAAAACTAAGTAGACTACACATGTCGTGGCAGGGATGAGCTTCCAGGACATCAAATTAACAACTTCCAGGACATCAAATATGTGATTTATATCCAAGCATATGCTATACAGAAGTAGGGGTGTAAACAAACAGAGCTACTCGTGAACATATTTGGGATCGGCTCGACTAAGCTCGACTCGTGCTCGAATCGGTTATTATATGAGCCGTTCGTAAACACAAAACTAGGTTCGATTATTAAACGATACAAACTCGTATAAACTCGGCTCGATTCGGTTAATGTTCGTAAACAAGCTCGTATAAGGCTCAACTCGTCCGTTCAGGCTCGACTCGTATATATTTATTAATATATCTCGTATATATTTATTAATATATACATATATATTAAATATATGTATATATGTTTAATAAAAAAAAAGGTTATATAGTATATTATTTTATTTAAGTAAACAATAATTTAATTTAGTT
>FXXK01001257.1:39318-97840 GCA_900184695.1 Betula pendula
TTATAATTAGAAATAGTGTAAGTTTAAGTTACAAATCATTTTATTATAAGTATGTTTGTATGGGTTCACATGATTCAAAAAACTATTCTTAATTTCTTTAAAAAATCGCATTAATTAAGACCTAATGTAAAACTCTTTTTATTTAATTGAATTAAACACATTCTCCCAAATGCATAGCTAATCAAATAAATACAAATTTAATGGCATTATTAACTTCAAATATTTTTTGATATTAATTGAAATCTTAGAATTATAAAGGATATTGGCAAATGCAAATATAGGAATCAGAGATTGACCAATCACATATTTCCTTCCTTTCAATAAATTTTGAATTTGATTTTGAATTAAATTTTTATAATCCAAACTTCCTTCCATTATCTACATTATCTATGTGATTCCTAAATTTTTTTAAATTTGAGACAAACCAAACGGAAAGGAAATTTCTTTTAATGAATTTTATTAAGTTGATTTTCAAAATTTAAACTTTGCATTAAATTCCACTCAAATCTCTCTCAAAATTTCACTCATATTCGAGTAAGCACTTAGTTATACAAAAGAAATTTCCTCCAAAGTCACAAGTTTTGGGCATTAAAATTTGAAAAAACTATTCTTAATTTCTATAAAAAGAAATACCATAAATTAAAAACCTAAACCTAAACCTAAATTCTTATTCTTTAATTGCATTAAACACATTTCCTTATAATCTCATTAATCAAAATAAATAAAAATTTAATATATTATTGATTTCAAATTTAATTGCATTAAATACATTAAATGCATTTAAACACAAATTTAATTATATTAAGTGACTTGGAATTGCCGATTTTTAGTAATTAATTGCATTTGACTTAATGCTCTCTAAAACGCACCGTATAGCAAGATGAGGGAGAATCCAAGAGATAAGATTGCACATGTTCCCATGTCTGACGCACACTCTCCCACGTCTGACTTATCTCCTTCCCAAGCTAAGTCTGCACCGTTGGAATGCCTAGATTAATCCCAGCCGTTCAAACAATTATAACCCTAACTTCACTCTACCTTTCTTCATTCTTCATCAGACTACGCCTCTCCCTTTCTTCACTCTACCCTAACTTCACTCTACCTTTCTTCGTTCCTCATCATTCTTCATTAGATTTCGCCCAGCCCGTGACCGTTACAGTCATCTTCACAACAACCACCACCACAAGTTCACAACGTCAAGCACTCTTTCCAAACCCCTCATCTAAACCGACTCTTTCCTTTGTGATGGGTGTTGGTTCTTCATCGTCTTCATTGCCGATTCTAAGTGTGAAGGAAAAGAAGAAGCTGATGTCATACACGCACGGCTTGGGGAAGAATCTATCATTTTGGTTTATTTAATTTTTTTTCTTTAATTTTTTTTTCCTTAAAAATCAAAAAAATTTTAAAAACTACTCGAGCCCGAGCCGAATACACCCCTGAAGCATAGGTTCATGGAAAGAAAAGGTTATTCTTTCTTTTTTCTCTGTTTAATTTTCAAAACCAATGACATGGGATCAATTTTCAAGATTTATTTGGTGCCGAAGCTGCTTCAACTTATTAAGAGAACTTCTAATTATGACTTCCAACTGGTCTCATAGTCCAAGCTAAAGATTATAGTCCACATTCGCAAACAGTTATAATTTAATCAGTTTCAATAGATGTTCAAACATGCTCCAAGCAGGTGAATGTTGACTACAAAACTTTTATGGCACAAAACAAAGGACAGAAAGTAGTATATATTAATGTCTTCACGAGATAATACCGTGTAAATGAGGAAGTACAGAGACACATGCGTAAGCACAAAAGATCTCTAGTAACCATCAAAAATCGACAATGATGTGATACGAAATACGCAATAAAAATTTATGTAAGGGAACTATAACTAAAGCAAACAACTTTACATAGACAAATTGTAAAAGCACCTGGTGAGAGGCATGTGTAAGAGCAATAATAAAAAGAAAAACCCAGAAAATATGATACACAAAAATGAATTACCACACACAACACTATCCTAGAAAGTTATACCAAACATGTTAAATTTCCAAAACCAAAAACCCTGTCTCTCTATATTCCCGAATGCACGCTTTTGGGTAAACTAAACCACAAAATAATCACAAACAAAATAGCATCAAAATAAAAACAAAACCAACAAACAAACAGAACCCAAGTCGCACATTTTCTTTAAACCTCTTAAAAATATCTTTTTTAAGAACCCTATAAACTTTCATTAAACCCCACAAAGTTTATCCATTTTGTAATTTAAAAAATTGTAAACAAACTAAGACATCATATAGATCAAAAGCCCCAGAATCGATTCCGGATCTTTTTTTTTTTAATAAAAATTAGTTATCGAGAAGTCATAATCAGAGACAAATTTGAGAAAAACCTGGCCCTTGACTTTGAGATTGATGTGGGCCGACTGATCGGTGGGCTTCTTGTCCTCCTCCTGGTTCGTCACGCCGGACATCTTTCGGTTTCCGTCTCCGATTTCTCGCTCTGAAAACCCGATTTCACTTGAGAGAGAGAGTCCACCACGACTTCCAAGGGCTTCTCTTTTTGTCCCTCGCCGCCGACTATTCGTTGTTTAAAGTGAAGAGAGTATTTTTCCTGTGGTATTTTCGTGGAAGGAAACTAACGGCTCAGAAGCGTTTGGTGGAGATTGATCGGACGGACTCACGTTATTATTTGTAACGACGTCGTTTGTATTGCGGGTTTGCGCTACCCCTACTGTAATCCAGTTTTTGTGAAGCCCAAGCTCGGTCAACCAAAATTGAAGAACGGGTGGTACCTTTNAAAAAGAATGAGAAGTGCTTGAGATAGCCCAAATGGGCTGGCCCAACCCACTATTTGTAGGTCATAGTGGACCAAAAAGCCTTGTGTTCCTTCCCAAATAAACAACGGAAAGTACAAATGAGAGTTATGTCTTCCTTTATTAATACTTTTTAGATTATGTTTTTTTTTTTTGTTTGGAAAAAATTTCTTAGTATATGAACTTTCTCTTTTACACTCTCAATTACTTATTTGCAAAAGACTAGAAAAGAATAAGCATATAGGAATTAAAAACTTATATAGTAGAAAGCTGATGTGGCAACTGCCACATTAAAGATACATTTGGAAATGTAATAAGCATTTTTGTTGAGTATTTGTTAATGCTTTTGTTTTGAAAATGAAAAGAAAGAAGAAGGAAAAATAAAAATAAAAACATTAATAAATGAAGCCACATATTATATATGTTTGGTGGCTCCTTTTTTGATTTTTGTGTCAATAAATTATTGGGTTAAGCCAATTATTTGATCAATTTTCACATGTTAAGTTTTTTCTTGTAGAGTGATGTTTGTATAATTGTATTGGGACCTTTGTTGGAGTGCCCACCTCTTCCTCTTGTATTCTCTTTCTTTTTATTACCGCAATCTTCCTTTCTTTCTTTTTCCTTAGATTATGACATAGGGCATTACAACCGTAGCATGAGACTTGAAGATGCGTCTGCACACAATGTCTTGGTCTTGGACAAAATGAATGCCCCTTTTGACTATAAGTTGTAAATGGTGACCTATTTCCACCGAAAATTTGACAAATAGGGGGACCAAAATTGTGATTGGTCTTTCCATTCCCACATAAAATTTTGGAGTCAATCGGAAGAAACGCCCAAAGGATTGACGGATGAATTAGGTGAAAAACCAAGACAAATGAGTGCGGATTTGACAGTTTACTATTGTCAAAAACCATGCACTAACAAACCCTTTTTTTTTAATGGATTTTGGTTTGGAAAAGATAATTTTTTTTTTTTTTTTTTAAAAAAAAAATTGTTGGAGTAAACATTTAACTAACATATGTATTTTGAATATGTGATTATTAGGTACATTTTTCAAAATGCATATGAGAATCAGATTTTTTAAGAACATGTGTCAATTTAATAGACTGAATTGGAAAAAAAAAAAATCAATCTAATTTAAAAGAAAATTATATCTTTTTAAAAACCTAGCAACAAATTGTCATCCTATATGAAATAAAAGCAAATTAGTTAATGAATTAGTATAGAGATTTTCAACGATTTTGCTATCTAAATGGCAAATGTGAGAGAGTTAATATAGAGCCTACGTAGCTAAGTAAATTTTGGGTTGTCCACCCACCTTTTTGGATATCAAATAAAATAAAATTTTGGTAGAAATCACTCTTAAAAAACGGTTTGCAAAAGAATAACGTACAAGAGTTTATATACACATAGTTAATATTGTACCTAAGCCATATAAAACACTTAGGATCATAACATGCCACCACGCTTTACAGTCAATGTCCACGGGGGCCCACTTTATTACATAGGTCACTCCCTCCATTACTCAAACTCATGATGGAGGTGCTTGGTATAATACCAAATGATACAAACTTTTGGTAAAACTTACCATTAAAAGCCGGCTTGCAAAGGGAGGGTGCCAATAGCTTATAAACGTGAATTTCATAGTTACTTTTTTACATTTATTATTCAAATTACTAACAATTCGAACAACAAATTTATTGAAAATATGAATCCAATGAACTACTAGCATTCTCTCCAATCAAGTTTTATTTGTTAAAATTATTTCATGACAATTAAGTTTCCTTCCAATTTAAAATATTTCAATTTTTCTTGCATTTCAGTTTTTCACTTTGTCCTACATTGAAAAGATATGAAATTTATTTATATTTTAAATTGGAGTGGTATCACCCAATGTGTAGCTCCGACCACGCGTGCGTCGCATAGTCGCACGTACACATTGTCGCACACTCGTATAAGCCACATGCTTATTATTTACATGATTTTAACTCTACAGTTATAATTTAACAATTATATAACTGTTTTTTTAACAATAATAAATTGCTCATATGATTTAATAAAATATTGTTCTTCAGAAATTAGAAAAGATCGATATACTTTTTTTTTTGCTTCTCTTATTATGCTCTACTGTTACACAATTTCTCGTTTAGAATAGTGTTCAGAATTTGTAATACACTACATTCGAACAAAATTGTTATATTTTCTATTACAAAACTTACTATACAAATGAGAGACATTATTTATTTAAAAAAATAGATTGATATTTGTATTACCGTTCAAAAATTTGATCATTTTCATGCAGATTTTTATCCTCCTTTCTTTAACTACGTAGTTCCCACGTACTTTATTTTCTAACATTATCATCTCGAAAACCCAACATCAAACTGCCATACTAAATGAAATAAAAACAAAATAGCTAGTGAATTTCTACGAGCCCTATTAGGCATCACCAATTTCTTAGTGGGGGAAGGTAAGCAACGAAGGCCCAAGGAAATTTCCTTACGCCAAAAATGTGGCAGCTTCTCATTATACACCAAAATTGTACGAAATTTGCCAAATTATGAGAATTATATCATTATTCTAGCAAACGTTATGTAAAAGTCTTGTAGAATGGGCTGCCGACCTGACCTAAAAAACCTCCCCCACAGTCCCACTCAACCACAATTTTGGTGAACAGAAAGGTGCCGACTATATATACGTACGTGTACTCATCATGAGATGTTCATGGCATGGCATGACATGACATGCATCATAACTAAGCATCCCAAAGCCGTAGATGTAGGACCAGAGAGAGTCCACTGCTCAACCTCCCTCTTTACTTAATCAACCAACTACACAATAATTAATTTATATTTCGTTATTAATTAAGACTAGCAATTAATTAAAGTAGAAGGATAAGACTACTAGGGTTTGTTCCATCTTACTTGTCAAAGAATCTATTGTTCTACATCCCTTGTTTTTCCTAACTGAACTTACCAACTTCTGATATATAATGATAATAATATGGGATCTCTTAGAAAATAAGATTTCTATATTGGGTTTATATTTTTCTTCGTAGGTTATTTTCCCATTTATGTGTGAATGTATGTGTGAATGTAATCAAAGTCTTATATTCTAACAAGATCAATGCAAATTATAATCTAGGGTTTGGTCGATCTTATATATTGATTAGTGTTTCCCGATTACAATCCATTACACATAAATGAGAAAGAGAAATGCTATATTTTTTTATTTTTGGTCGGCCTCCATTCATATTTTTTTTCAAATTCATCATACGGATCCTATAGAGGAATAGTAGGTCTCAATGCAAAATAATCTAATGAGAAAAATATAATACAAAAGTCTTATATTCTAAATACTAATAATAATCTAGGGTTTGGTCCTCCTATATATATATAGAGAGAGAGAGAGAGAGATTTGTGTATTATGGCTTTGCCTTTGAGTGAGGATTCGAAATTTATGCCCCTTAAGTCAACTTGAAGGGTGGGCATTTGGGCAATTAGCTAGAGCCTAGAATCACAAAAATAAAATAAAAAATAAAATAAAATAGCTAGAGTGCCCATGACGCGGTATAGAAAGAAACAGACCACCTGCAACATCAAAATTATATGCCTTTCACCGCGTCTTGACTTAATGAAGCGGTTCTTGTTTGGCATTTATCAATCCGGCCTACCATCTTCACTTTCCCTCATAAATTAAAAATCAAATCATTTCAATGTCATGTAATTCGTTGGTTAAGCATAGGACAGTTAAGTTTGTTCGATCAGTCAATATCCAATATGTGACACCCATACTTAAGCCGGTGATCGATAATTGTTTAAGAGTAGGGCTTTACACTGATTGAGCTATTCATAAACAATTTGAGCCCGATCTATATAAGAGTAATGTTCAAGATCATTTTTTTATCCTCTCAAAATTGATGTAACTTTTAAAATCATCATTGAATTAAAATTTGACTCAAATTTGATTTCATTTATTAAACGAACTGATCAAATTGAATAGATATTTAGGGCTTGTTTGTGTGTCTAGTTGTTTTTGGTTTAACTCAATTCTTCTCAATTTTTCACAAAAGTCAACAATCTTCAAAAACTCAAATTTTTTCAACCCAACTCAAATTTATTCAACCTAACCCAAAAAATAATATAAAAATTATATTTTTATTTTGAAAAAAAAAAAAAACTGAAAAAAAGGAAAAAAAAATTGAGGGGTGGTCCGGCCACCCGGTGGTGGTCCGGCCACCTCCGATGGTGGTTCGGCCACCCAGAGGGTGGTCAGTCCACCCCCGGCGTGGTCCGGCCACCCCAAAATTTTCTTTTTTTTAAAAAAAAATTAATAATTAAAAATAATATTTATTATTTTTTTCAAATATAATCACCTACTCAAAATTTTTTCTATACCATTTAAACATAATTTCAAAATTCATTTTTTTTCGATATTTGTGAAGTCAACATAAAATCAAATTAAATTTTACACCCAAGTCAAACTTATATAAACTCAGCTTGACTCGATAAATTTTGAGACGTAAGGCGATAATTTTAAGTAAGACATTTTCTTATATTTAAAAATTCATTAATTTAAATGTTGATCTATATTATAACATTTTTTTTTCTTTAAAATCTATTCTTCTCGTTTTATGGGATTAAAAATCACTAAGTAAGTTTTTGTTTCATATGGACCTAACAAATGGAACAGATTTGTTAACAATTAAGTAACTGATTTACGATAAAAAAATATAAGCAATGACGACATTCATTTTAAATAAAAAATGACTAAATTAATTTAGCAATTCGTAAATAAGTTCGAGCTCATTTAAAAAATAAATAAATCAAATTTGAAAAAAATCATTTAGTTCGATGAAATGCTAGAGTTCTATTCGTGTTTAAAATAAAATTGGATGAATCAAACTTAAACATTCAATACTTGATTAAATTGCGACCCAATTAAGAATTATTGGTGCTTAATTATTTTTTAACCAGCTAACATGTAGGAATGTGAAATACGATGTACAAGTAATAATATATATAATGAATAATGGAACCAAAATGCACGCGCGGTCGAAGCCACAAAAAATATTTGATATTATTTTTTTCTCACTTTACTAAGTTTTAATTGTCAAACCAAACCAGCCGTCGAAATTGGTGACGCCATTGGTTCCCCTGTCCCCATCCCCCGCCGCTACAATCAATTTCTCAAGATGGTGAAGTCGTGCCGGCTTGCTTCCGTTCATATGGATACATGCATATTTATTTGGGTCGACATGCATAAAGCCTTTTTCTTCATTATGAAAACTTCGTCACGTACATACTAACGTCGGCTGCTTCGGAAAAGGCATGCCTTTCGGCTGTTTCCTGCGAAAGGGACCCGTGCGACTAAAGTTTTACCTAGACTAGTAGGCTTTGTGACATTTTGAGAGAAGGACCTAGACAGTTGAATTTCGCAAACGCTTTTTCAAGTTGCTTGGGTCATATTTTGATTTAGCCTCACCGAAACATTAATAACGTGTCGACACTCAAATTGGAGGTATAAAAATATCTCAAACGCTTTTTATTTCAAAATTTAATCCAAAAACTTTTAATCCATCAAACTATTAAGAATTAATCCGAATGTCACTAGACCACTACCATCGGTGGTTTAGGTGATTTTGACCTATAAAACTTGAAAATATTAAACTGGCTTGTTAATGTACCTAAGTATGATTAGCTTCATCCAACATATTGAAAAAATAATATGGGTTGGCTCTTAATCATAACAAAAAGCCAAGCATATATACTGCATAATAGATAGAAAAATTAACCAGTTAAATAATTATTGTCAGCTAGCTTTTGGGTTTGAAAATGAGAAACATTATAGAACTCAAAATCATCATCACCACTAGCCTTTGAGTTTTTGTTTGAATTACTGTCTTATTTGTAGCATTCTTCTAATTAATAAAATATGATCTCATTAAAATAATCTTTTACGTGTGATTAATTCCCGAACACAGCATCTGTACGTACGTTGATTGTCTTTTAGCTACCGATTTGTTTCATTGGATATGTAAGCTTGCAACATCACCAATCATTATTATAACATCTTGTTAAAGCATACAATTAAAGTCCCATCAAAAATATTATCTCAAAACACACAAAATGAGTAGATTTTTTTTTCCTTCTTTTCCCGTCGTGACAAATATCTTATGCAGAGGCAGCCAAAGCAAACAAATATCTTAGTACGAAAATTAACCGTCCAAATTGTTAATGTATATGAGTATACATATATATATCTCCCATAAATAATTGCTTACCATACATAGACTCAAAATTCAAATCATATTTGACCACGTCTACAAGAAAATAACAATTTTCAGTCATAATTGCAAGTAACTACATAAAACAATTTCCGTATATAAAATATTTGTAAATATGGTAATCCCATATTTTATGGGATCTATATTCTCTTTTTTATATATATTCATTTCCTTAAAAAAAATCTTTTTAATGTTGATAGTGTCGTAAGGACAATTTTTTTTTTTTCCTCTCAAAATTGGATTGAACGGATTTTCTGTAACTTAGCTCAAAGGGTAAGTATTAATTTAATAAATCTGAATTCAAAAGAAATTTATTGGACCTAATTTAAAGGTAGTAATATCAAATCAAAAAATAGACGTACATCAAGCAATCTTTTTCATTATTACCATCGATCGAGCACAGCTGGCAATCCAACGTTCGAATTTAGGTTAAAAAACACGGAATCAATCGTACTTTTCACCTGAATCATGATGGCAAAGCATAAGACGAAAAACTCGACAATTCATCCAAGAATTGTCACCGTCAATGTGCGGGTATCCTTTCACCACCCGTAAACTCCTCCCTGACCAGATAATGATATCCCTTCCCGGCCAGTGTATGTTAGGCCACCAACCATTAGGCGTCTGATCTTAATCAAACAACACGTGTACGGCCAAAACGATACTTAAGTTAAGCCAATAGAAACATTTATAAATAAATTTTTTTAAAAAAACAGTGATGAAACGGTCAAGTAGGTGGGGTTATGGGGATCCCGATGCACCCGTTATTTTGCACGACGTGGTAACAGTGCATGGAGAGGGGTATGTAGCGCCTGGGCCCCACTACTTCTGTATTTCCCCACAAAAGTCTAAACCCACTCTCTCTACTATCGTCTTTTTTTTTTTTTGCTTCTTTCAAATACAAAATACAGTCTATAAAATCACAACTGCTAGGACCTTAACCAGAAAAATCTCTCTCCCTCTCTCAAAGCTCTGCTTCTCTCAGAAACAGAGCATGGCGACTCTCAGATTCTCTTGCTTCCTCTCGCTTCTCTCACTCTTAGCCTTAGCAGGTATTTTCGTTACTTATTATTATTTTTTTTTTTATTTCTCTTTCTCGAACCGAATTGTGCGTTTATATATGATTTGTAATAATTATGGTTCTTTTGATTGCAGAGGCTGGTTCTATCGGAATAAACTACGGTCGAATCGCTAACAACCTACCAGCACCATCAGAAGTGGTGCAGCTTTTAAAATCGCAGGGGCTGAACCAGGTCAAGCTCTACGACACCGCGTCGGAGGTGCTCACCGCTCTGGCCAACTCGAACATAAGCGTCACTGTTGCTCTCCCCAACGAGCTCCTTTCCTCCACCGCTGCTGACCAATCGGTCGCCGACAAGTGGGTCCAAGCCAACATCTCTCCGTTCTACCCCGCCACCAAAATCGAAGCCATTGCCGTCGGAAATGAGGTCTTCGCTGACCCCAACAACACGACCAAGTTCCTCGTACCCGCCATGAAAAACATCCAGGCCTCGCTTGTCAAGTACAAGCTTGACTCCGCCATCAAAATCTCGTCGCCTGTAGCTCTCAGTGCGCTCCAATCCTCGTACCCGTCTTCTTCCGGATCTTTCAAACCCGAACTAGTTGAACCCGTTATCAAGCCCATGCTGGACCTCTTGCGTCAAACCGGGTCGTACTTCATGGTAAACGTGTACCCATTCTTCGCATACACTGCAAACGCGGACCAGATCTCCTTGAACTACACTCTGTTTAAGCAAAACCCGGGTGTGGTGGATTCGGGTAACGGGTTACGTTACAACAACTTGTTCGATGCCCAACTCGATGCCGTTTTCGCTGCACTCTCTGCTCTCAAATACGACGACGTTAAAATAGTGGTCACAGAGACTGGCTGGCCCTCAGTGGGCGATTCCAATGAAATCGGTGCAAGCCAGGCCAATGCGGCGTCGTATAACGGTAACCTGGTGAGCAGAGTACTCACCGGTGGTGGGACCCCTTTGAGACCCAAGGACCCAGTTAACGTTTTTCTATTTGCTTTGTTCAACGAGAATCAAAAAACGGGTCCCACCTCAGAGAGGAATTATGGGCTGTTTTACCCCAGTAAGGAGAAGGTGTATGAATTACCATTGACACTAGCGGAGCTTGAGAGTGGCCAGTCAACGCCGGCCAATGGGAGCAAGACCCAGCAGCCTCCGGCGACAGGCGACGTGTCGGAGACGTCAGTGCAGTCTGGTCAGACGTGGTGCGTGGCCAATGCGAACGTTGGAGACGAGAAATTGCAGGCTGCGCTTGATTACGCTTGCGGCGAGGGAGGGGCTGATTGCCTTCCAATTCAGCAGAATGCCACGTGTTACAATCCTGATACGCTAGTGGCCCACGCTTCGTACGCTTTCAATAGCTATTACCAAAAGAATACTCGTGCGGCTGGGTCTTGCAACTTTGGTGGCGCGGCTTATGTGGTCACTCAACCTCCTCGTACGTACTCTCTCACATCTAATTCTTTTTTACTCTTAAGATTTTAAATTTAGTAACAAATTTTTATTAAATTAGTGACCTTTCTCTTTCTTTTTTTTTTCTGTATATTTATAATATTTGTCTTAATGTGGTGATTTTTTATTTGCATATTTATTAATTTTAATTAAAAATCATGAAAGATACGTATTGATATTTTGTTTTATTGAATTCAAGCCAAACTCATAGCTAGGATTCATATAAATCTTAATAATTTCAGGTAGAAAGTGAATCAACTTTTGCAGAAAGAATTATTTTGTGAAGACTTTTCAAAAGTTAGGATAAAATTATTATTGAAACTTCATATCAATCGGTCTTTTCTGAGCATTGCAACCTTATCTATAGGCTCTGAATATATGTCCTGTGGGCCTAGCTAGTGTTGGTATTTCTAATATCTTTTGGTGTTTTTCCTCCCCATATTCGTTGACAAGATCACATTTTTCTCTGCTTTTTTTATTTTTCTTCTCTATCCTCAACGCTGCGTTTGACAATTTGGCTGAAAAAGTAGCTTTTTTTGTGTTGTGCAGGATTTGGGACCTGCAACTACCCTACAGGGTACTGAGATTATAAAGGAGTTGGGTGAAGTGTAGCTTTGCATTTGTTGAGCTAAATTTATTTATTTTCCCGGCTAGCTTTGGTCCATGGGTGGGGGGAATTGTTTTTTATTTATTTATTATTATTATTATTATTATTTCTTTGTATTTATGCTTATAATATGATAAGTTGGTGTAGTAGTTATCAGTTGCTTCACTATTTTGTCTATATATGTGTACGTATGAGGTATATGTTTTATTTTTAATTTGTTTTTGTTTTTGTTAATGCCGATAGATTAGACTCTGGAGGTGGAATGAAAAGACTTTTTTGTCTTTTAATTGATTATTTATCCTTCTTTAAGTTGTCTCTCTCTTTTCTCATTTTGGGTCCCTTTTGATTATGTTTATTTTATAAATTTTTCTGTCGGAAATATTACCTTCGATGCATGAACCGTGATGATTAGTTTAGTTTCTAATTACAGCAACCTGGAAGAAGTTGACATTTTTAAATTATTTAAGAACTCGATTAGTGTAATAAAACCTACAATAATCAACATCCCCATTAACTTTTGTTGGCAGCAATAACAAAAGCAAAATCGTTAAATCAAGGGTACTCGATTGATTAATTAGACAAAAAAAAAAAGAAAAAAAAAAGAGAGAGTGCACTCGATTGATGCAAATAAAAAGGGTTGTAATGACTTTAAACAAAAGGTTTTAGACTTGTGAAAACGAATTACGTAATCTCTAGGTGAAGAAGGTAATCAAACAGATATAAAAGAATAAGGGAAAGTTACACTCATCCTCTCAAACTATCATTAAATTTGCATTATTCTCTTATAAAAAATCTATTAATCCCTTTCATTTAGGCCCTAACGTCAAAATTTTTTATTTAACTGAAACGGCTTAATACAACTATACCCTTAAATTAAAAAATAACAATAAAAAAAAGTTGTGGGTCTTATTTCTTTACTTCTTTATTTTACGAAGAGGTATTTTTGTCATTTTTGCTTCCTTCATTAGAATTTGACTGGGAAAAGGGCTTGATGGGGCACTTTAAACTTTTTGAAATTCGGAATAACATTGCAAATTAGACGTAAATTGAGGAAAATAAATGTAGTTTTCCTTGCAAATCCCATTTAAAATCAAGTTGAAACTTTTTAAATAGCCTAATCAGCCCAAAGACCTAATTACATTGCACTTACTCTAAACAACTTATACCAAACAAAGTAGGATTTTAAAACACCATTAAGCATTTGCATTCATACAGTCCACTTGAAAAAAAAAAAAAAATAGTTGTTTGAGGGCAAAGAAAGTAATGGAAAATAATAGGAACTGACAAATAGCTGTAAATTGCATTTTCTATCTTTTATTTCCATTGACATCTTGGAAGTATAATGGAGTAGAGGAAGTTAATTAGGCAAAAATTAACTAATGGAGATGGACTTAATAGCAAGCATACTAAGTAATAATCCTAAGAGTTTGTTTAAGTGGTAAGGATTTTGGTTTTGGTGACATCTGTATTGGGTGTCTAAGGTTTGAATCTCTTTGAGACAAACAATTCTTTGGGGTCACATTCACGGGCGAAACTAAAGTCTTACTCAATCCGTGTACAAAGAGCGTTTTGCATAAGTCCAAGCTTTGCTCAATAGGGAAGAATACACAAAGTTGCTCCGTCATTAAAAAAAAAAAAAAAAAAAAAAAATTCTACAAAATGAATGTTACCAACTATCTAGCAACTTCTGACATGAGTGTTTAATAAAATTTATGAACTCTTCCAACTAAGCGATGGATAGAATTCAGATGCCATAAATATTGGGTGGAACAACTAAGAAAGTTGCAGAATCTTAAATCAGTTGACACACAGAGCTACTCTCAAAATTTGAATGCTTGTGAGTTGTGAAATAGGAAGGAAATATTTCTGCCAGTTTTTTTCTTTTTTTTTTTCTTCGGAGGATAACAGAAAATTATTCACAGTAAGAAATGGTCTATCATCATGAAGTAGACGTGAGAGACTAACCTAGACGACAGGAGACCGAAGAGGGTCCAAGCCCTATTGTGAAAATCAATGACAGCTTTCTAAGCCCAGGAATCTAATAGGCCTTCATAATAAAACTGTCCAAGCCCAAGAGGCCCAAATAAGGAACTGATTCTCACATGTTTTTTAATTTGAAAGAAAACTACGTCCTATGAATAATAGACACAACATTGGCATCTACAGTAACAAACCCATTTACCATAATGTTATGATTCTGGGAGCAGACAATTTGAAATGGTTGAAGAGTCCCATCAATACATGAATCCAGTTGAGATTAGGTTGGAATGGGGTTTTATACTTTGAAAAATTACTTAGCTTAATCAATCTGATTTTGAAATTATACCAAATTATCTTTGAGATAATCTATAGTCTATGCCATTAGCCATTTGACAAAAATTGTTAAATTCACATGTAGATTCACGCCACAATCAATTGCTGACTAAACAAGTGACATAACTAATGAGTTAGCTTTTTGTAAAATTATAATTGTATTCCAAAATTTTTTTTTTTTAATAAGAAAAGAAAGGCCGCCCCTCAATAGATGAGGATTACCGACCACCCCTCACCAAGTGTGGACGCCTCTAAAGAGAAAGTCTTCTCTCACCAGGTCAAAAAGGAAGGGATCAATCGCCGCGTGAGGGGCTACAATATAAGGGTGGCTAGCTCCACCACTTAATAAGGACACGACCATTAAAACTTTAAATTAAATCTTAACCATTGAAAAAAAAAATTTGCTAACACATTTCTTGTAAGTCTTTTTTCAGCACTTAAGTCAAATTCATTGTAATTGTAAATAATGTAATTGCTAAAAGGTCTGTTGATAATAGGTGCTTGACCGAGTATGTAATAATTTGTTTAAAGAAAAAGAGTTATTTTCACCGGAATTACATTGAACAGTTAATTGAGATAAACCCCCAAAAAAAGAGGTAAGATGAGAAATTAATGCAGACTAATTAGTTTCAACAAACCCGCAATGTGTTGCGTAAAAAGGGTGATCTTTGAGTAGCTTTGCTAATCTGGGAATTAATCATAATTGCAAATACGACAAACATTGTTTGCATTGAACATCAAGCAATCCATCTCTATTTTCTCACGACGCATGCCTATCCTCTTTTTTTTCTTTTTTAATTTTTATATTTTTCTGAACTGACTAAATAACCAAGAATTGATTGGATTTAGGTTGGAGCTAGTTTTGCCGTGGTGGAGGCCTCGCACAAGCTGTATTCAGCTTCAGATTAAGTTATCTCTTAAGGGCCCGATAATATCTTTGACTCAATACACTAGAAGAGCACTATCTCGGCCCACCACCAAGCATTAAGAAAATACGATTAATTATGCTCACATCTTATCTTCCAAGTTAAGAAAAATTTTATTTTCTCATGACATTGAGGTTATATTTGGTACGCAAAATGTTTATTCTAAATAATTATTTTTATTAAGAATAAAAATAATGTAATATATCAGCTTTAGGATAATCATTTTTGTTGCTACGAAGGAATGGTTATTCGTTAAATTGATGAATAACTATCTTTTTTTAAAAAATATTGTTGAATAGCTATTCAGTCTATTATCTCAATTTAAAAAATAATTATTTTTTTTTGGCCATGAAAATGACTATTTTAAAGCTAATACATTACATTTCTTTCGTTCTTAATAAAGACAATTCATTGNGTTATAGATTAAGTTTAGGATAGTCATTTTTGTTGCTATAAGAGAATGGTTAATTCGTTAAATTGAGGGAATAATTATTCTTGTTCAAAAATATTGTGGAATAGTCATTTTTTCAATTTAAAAAATAATTATTCCCTCTTAGTCACAAGAATAACTATTATTAAAGCTAATCCATTATATTTCTTTCGTTTTTAATAAAGACAATTTATTAAAATAATCATTTTGCGTACTCAACATAACTTAAATCTTAAAGAGTAATGATACATATTACATTTTCATCTCATTCTTATTTTATTGGACTAATATGACAATGTCTTTCGGCCTTCATTAGAATAATAATAATAATAATAATAATAATAATAATAACTAATAGACACTCTCGCATGAAAATAAGATGAAAGTGTAATATGATTTCAACCGTCAAGTTGGAACATTACCCACATTGTTGGTATTTGGGGTTTGGATAACTCAAGTGCTGAAGATTTACCCGTAAATTACTACAATATAAACTTCTTTTTAATTTCATGAAAGGAATTTTTTTGGACAAAATTTTCTTCCAAAACAAAAATTAAAAAAAATTATTCAAACAAAATATATTATAAATTGATACATGCCCAAAATACATGTGAAAATTGTGAAAAACACACATTAGAATCACATGCTTTATTCTCCAACTAAAATAGGATTAGGAAGAAATATTGAGAAATACCAAAATCTCCTTGTGGAGCCATATGCGATTGCGACACATATCTGAGTGCGCCGCGTCTGGCAGCGTGTTGACGTGAGGAGAAAAATTCAGAGCGACGAGTGTTACGTTGCGTAAACACGTTAGGGATCGCAATCGTGCGCAGCACTTTCACTCTCAAATCGCAGTAACCAACAAAAAAAAAAATGAGAGGGGAAAAAAAAGCGTCTGTTCTGTGCAACATTTGCATGTGTTCGCGCTGCGTTTCCCGGAGCTGGCGTGTGCGTTTCGCAAGAGAGATCGAAGGGACAGCGGTGCGGTTTAGGGTATCAAAGCGTGACATTTAAGAAAGTTCGACCTACTCTCATTTACTCAGTACTGGCTGGCAGTCTTATTTTATGTTGCCACCCCCATCAAATCACTGCTAGGCTCTCACCCCCATGACAGCATCAGCAGTCTTAATCGTGGTGAATTGAATTAAAATGTTACATAAAAAGGATTTCATTCATGACTATTTTTTTTTTATATATAAGTTGTTTTAATAAACTATTATTTTTTAAAAAAAATAAAAAATAAAAAATGCCATGGATCAATGACTTTTTTTTTCTTTTTTTTTTTTCAAAAAATATAAATGTTTGAATAATGCTACATAATGCACCCCAAACCATTGGGTCGATGTACTTGTTAAAAAATAGAAATCTAGGTGTAGTGTATAACACCTAAATGCTATTCAAGATAAATTTGTATCATGTAAGTTTTGGATTACCAAAGGATAGTCCCAACTTCTCTTTACGTACCTTTTATTTATCGCATGAAACAAACTTTCTTTTTATTTTATTTTTCTAATTGCATGAAACAAACTTGAAGCATAAGCATGGGCCTAGCTTATTGATTGCTTTCACAAAATCCAACATTAATATATTTAGTTCTCTTTTTCGACAAAAATCCTCCTACTAAAATAAATTCTTCATGTTTGTTCCAAGTTCAAATAATCATTTGTACAAATAAGAATTTATTCTATTAGTACAGTTAAGCGCATATCGGTAAGTCAGTCAAGAATACCTGCAAGACGAAGCATAGAGTATGCAAAGAGAGGCTTACTAGCGGTAAACACCTTTGATACCTAAGTCAACAAAAGGCTTTAATTGTGTCTTAAGCGTTTATTAACACCTTTACCTTGTTTATAAATGGTTGGAAGGTAGAAGGAGGCTTTTGGATGAGCTCCTCCATGAATGGGCTCCTCGGCCAAATTCTCCCAAAAAGGAAAGCGAGGACGATGTGCTTATCTTGGTCGTTGAGTGTAAGCTTTTCTTTGTTGAACATAGCTATAAAGTCTTTGAGGGTGAGAAGGTAAGTTGTTGGCTTCCTTCGCTTTTCGCCCCTGATGAATTGTGTAAGTGACTACTTGCACATATCCTTGAAGAACTCCACATAATTGGACGACAAATTCCCGAACCCCCATTGGGTAAGTTCCTTCAAAGTGTGTGAGAAAGCTCCGCACATAAACTCATATGAGATTCTTTAAAAAAGCGTGCTAGCCTTGTAATTCTTGATATGATCTAGAGGATTTTTGGCACTGTCACATGTTTTTCATAAGGCGCATTTTAAATGCTCTAAAGTGTTGAACGGTAGGTATTTTAACATTGCTTTAAGATAAACAAAAAAGTTAGTCTTCAAAGTTTACACATTTTCTGCAAGAATCAAGCTTATCTACCTAAAATATCATTCTTTAAATTATTATTAAAGGAATGACAACTACTATTGTAATTTAACACATAAATCACAGTTTAAAACATGAGAAATAAACACAAGCTAAGACTAGGTTGAACTTTATACTTTAAAGGTGTGAGCTTTCTAAGCCCTAGGTGCTCAACATTCAAATGAGGTCCTCTCTCTCTCTTTTTAAGATTGGGAATCAAAAAGTAGGTGAAACGGGGGCTAGGGTTTACCCTAAGCCATTAAATAGGCAATTTCCTACGTGCTTTTACTGAAAAGCTAAGTTACAAGTAAACACAAATTGTCATCAATCCATCGTTTTAAAGCAATGATTGATTGTTTTGGTGCCACGTTACACTATTTAATCATTGTAGTGAATAGACTTGTCAGAGTAGCCAACGTCTTTTTTCTCAGTAGTGTAGAGGACCCGAAGTTCAAGCCCTCATCATCAATGTCATCGGAGTCCATATAAGTTTGCCCCTTCACAAAAATAAAAATAAAAAATAAAAAATTAAATAAAGTAAAAGCTACTTACAATGAAAATAAAAGATTTGGCCACAAATAATTAATAGATTGAAAAGAAGAGAAAGGGAAAGAAAAATCCCCAACTGTTGTTCGCCAATTCCTATCTTCTTCCAAAGCTGGCAACCGTGCCTGTTTCAATAATGACATGGCGTGGCCTTACTAGTCAACTGGTAAGCCTATCCTGACCACACCTTGACACGAGCCAGACTCATCAATGTGACCCCACATGGCACCCACCTCCCGCCCGTTCAATCCGCGATGCCGTTTACCAACACCACCTTTGTTGCTTTCCACGCCACCAACACCTCCCACCAAAAAAAAAAAAATTATCAAAACGACAAACGCACCCAAATACTAGTCAAGGACCAATTTCTTAAAATATTAGAAAAAAAGTCCCATCATCACACGTGTCGGTTGTCTATTAATTGACGCCGTCAAAAAGGAACCGCAGCCTCGAGTCACGAGGTTTGGTCAGAGAGAGGACCGGTCCATAGATTCTGCGAATTGTCCCAACCCACCAGCCGGTAAAAGGGAACTGGGTAACCGGGAGATGCCGGTGGAGAATGAAGCCCTTGGGCGGCAAAGCCTGCGACTATGGCTGACAGGTGGGTCCACGGCTTTGTGAGTTGGGAGTGTTTTGAAATTAGGGTTTAAGGCAAGAACAGCAATTTGTGTTTGCCTGTGTAATTTAGATAATAGGATTTACATCTTTATTGAAGTATTTGTATAACATTAATATATGTATAAACATAAATTTTAACTTAATTTATTTAATTAAGTAGGTTAAACTTTTTAATTTTAAGTTCTTAATTTTGTGCTTGATTTGTAATGATTAAATCATATAAAAATTTATCAGTCCTAAATTTGCTGCAGGGGTTGGGTTGGGTCGGGTCGGAGAAGGAGTGGGTGGTGACTAGTGAGTGACTCTGGCTGGGTCAGCGAGGGTTCTTTCTGAGATCTCAAAGGGACTGTGGCTGGTGGGTCAGGTGTGGTGGGGGCCCATCCGCAGCGTGGTCAAGGAGATCTAGGATTGCTTTGAGGGGCATCGGAGGTGGGGATTCATGACATTTGAGTCCTGTAGCCTGTAGTTTTTTTTTTTGTTTTTATTATTATTATTTTTATTTTTTAAATCTGGTCATGATTTTTGGACCAGCACTGTCCACAGTGAATGAGGGAGGAAAAAACAGAGCAAGTAAATAAGTTTTTTTTTTTTTTTTAAAAAAAAACTTTTACAATGTTATTTGTATTGTTTTTGCTTTACCCCAAAGAAAAAAGTTTTCAAATTGCACAGCAACAACCAACAAATGCTTTATTGATTATTTTTTTTCTACGCAAATGATATTATTGATTTATTAAGCGTGCATTGAGACATGAGATTTTCGGCGCACGTGTTTTTTTAAAGAAAAAAATTAATGAAAAGTGTTTCTGTTTGAAATTGGGTTTGAAAAAATTGGCTATTTGATCGGCTAGCATGTAATAAGGTGTATTTTAAAAAACTAACGANTTTTTTTTTTTTAAAAAAAAAAAACTTTTACAATGTTATTTGTATTGTTTTTGCTTTACCCCAAAGAAAAAAGTTTTCAAATTGCACAGCAACAACCAACAAATGCTTTATTGATTATTTTTTTTCTACGCAAATGATATTATTGATTTATTAAGCGTGCATTGAGACATGAGATTTTCGGCGCACGTGTTTTTTTAAAGAAAAAAATTAATGAAAAGTGTTTCTGTTTGAAATTGGGTTTGAAAAAATTGGCTATTTGATCGGCTAGCATGTAATAAGGTGTATTTTAAAAAACTAACGATTTTAAATACTTAATTGACATAAACATCTATTTTTATAAATTTTATTAAATACTTAACTATCTTTTGAAATCACAATTTTTTTTTTTTTTTAAAAAAAAAACCACGCATTTTGAAATTATCAAAAAACATGTTCCGATTTTCTTTCAACAGTGATTAGAATTAGAACATACTAAGTAAAGAATGCAAAGACAGTTTTTGAGAATATTTAGCTTATAGACTCATGTAGGATTTTAATTGTTTGTAGAAAAGAAAAAAAAAAATTTACTATCCCAGGATTTAGTTATGACTGAGATTGCTTAGTGCTGTTTTGCTAAACTTTTCTCATCAACCTAACATTAGTTCTATTTGGTATGATAATTAGATCCCAATTTGATTGAATTTGGCTCCTTTGAAGTTTGAACTATTGACAACCATAGCTGTCGCTAAGCTCAAATAATATCTTACTCTTGATGGATCCTAATATCCTTTTTTTTTTCCTCATAATAGGCTTAATTATTAGATGCCACAATTTGGCATTTGGATGACAAGAGGGCTGCAGATGCCCTCAAAATTGGGAGTGGTTGCCTGTTGCCTAACCTTCAATTCTTGTACATGGCATCCTTATATATTGATATAAGTCGCCGTCCATATTTTAGTGGTTGGAGTAATAAATGTCATATAAATTATTATGTCAGTCTATAAACATAGTAAATATTATGTCAACTGTTATATGATAGCGAATAGTTTAATAATAGAAAAATTTTACAAAAGTTCTCTAAATTTTCACGCGATTTGAATAACCCCCTAATGTTTGATTTCTTTCGGTTTGACTCATCAAATTTCTAATTTCTATTAGAAAACCCTCATTCATTTGTTTTCACAATCAAAATTTTTTGAAATTCTTAAAATACCCCTGTATTTTAAACAAAAAAATTAAAAATAAAATAAAATAAAATAAGGGGTATTTTGATAATTTTTGCTATACTCCGTTAGGATTTAACGGAAAATTTCAACGGAATGAGATATTTTTTTATAGAAATTGAAAGTTCGAGGGGTTAAACTAAGAAAAATTAAACATTGAGGGTTCTTCAAATTGCGTGAAAGTTTATGAGGCCTTTGTAAAGTTTCTCTCTTAATTATTGACGTAACCAGCGTTACATATAATATGAGAGACTTATAATAAAGAGAAATGTTATTTTGCATTCTCGATAATAAAAGTTGCAGCACCCGTGTTAAGGACGTGAATAATTACAATTATGAGTTTCCGCTCTAATTAATCAAATTTACTTTGTTACTGCATTTATCCAGGTAAAAAAAAAAAAAAAAAAACCTAATTATATTGGGTCCCAACCTCTTAAACGTGGTTTGCATATGTCATGATTAGGAGGCCATGGGAGGTGCAATCCCCCTCCCCCTAAAATTCTTCTCTTCTAATTAAAGTGGTTCAACCCTAAAGCAAGCATTTCAGTCACTCTTTGAAGAAAATATTATCACACAGCTGTAATACATTTTCTTTCTTTCGTTTGCAGCAAATCATGGTGTTTCTGAATATTCTTATCAAGGTCCGCCAACAAAATCAATAGCTATATACATAGAACACGAAAATAAAGAAAAAAGCAAAGTTTCTCTGGGGTGGCGTCAACTTCTTAATTACTGCTGATTTTCTTAATTTCCTTTTTATCAGGTTCACATGATTAATATTCAATTACTAATATGGTGTCGATTTGTTTATGGAGAATATTAATTTGAGGGCATATTCCACTATTTGGTCGCAATCTCAACTTATATGGTGTCGAATTGCCATAAATTTTCCAGGGAGGATGTATTTGTATTTACACTACACGTAGCAAAAAAAAGTAGCACTTATCTGTAAATTAATACCCCACATCACATAAAGGTACACCGCTGCCACCGATACCTCACAATTAGCATTCACGTGCCTACTTTCTTTGAATTAGCCAATGCTGTGAATGTGAACATTAATTTAGTTGGTCAACAGCATGAGAAATTTCATCTACTTTTTTTTTTTAAAAAAAAATAAAAAATAAAAAATTATGCTTGTATACAATTCCCCACGGTAAAAAAAAATAAAAAATAAAAAATTGCAACTTACCCAATTCCTGAGGGTGAGGGGTCACTCTAGGACCCTAGGTGTCTAGGGTTTGCGTACAGGGTTCTCGGTTTTTTTTTTTTTTTTAAAAATTTTAAAAAAATGAACCTTTTGGTGGATTCAAGGGATTTTAATGGGGGTTATATACTGATGTGCATGTTAATCTGTCTAGTTTTTATTTGGCATAATTAATGAGTTCGTTTAAGGATTTTCAGATCCGGTAATAATTCCATGCATAACCCTAATTTTTCTTAACTTTATGATAAAACAATCAATCATTGCAATTTTTAAATAATTCACTCAAATTATCATTTTCTTTTGTTACAGACTTACGGTATTAACTTGGTTCATCATAAAATGAATAATGTTATTTACAATATTTTTATTATACAATTATCTTACAATATTAACCTCACAAATTCAATACACTCTTTAATTAATCATTGTTTTAAAAAAAAATGATTAATTGAAAATATTACATTAATATTGTATTATATTTATGAGATAAAAATATAATTTCTAACATTACTCTAATAAAATATATTAGCTAAAATTGTTAACAGAAGCAGCTCAAATTGATTCTGGCTTTTGAAATTATATGATCCTCCCCTTTTACCTGGAAAATTGAGAGAATAAAACCTTGAGCGTTTATTCATTTATTTGTTTTCATTCAGATATCCAACAATAAGAAACTCTTTTAATAATAATAATAAAAAAAAGTAAGATCAACCAAAATAGCTATCTCAAGATTGTTTACAATAAATCGATTTTTTTAAAAAAAATTGATATGCAGTAAATCAATAAGAATGGTGGGAATAAGTTCTTTGTTCCAAGAAAGTAACTTAGCAATACATAATTCATTATGATGTTTTTATCTTTTTGTTGGAACTTTCTAGAGGGTCAATATGGAGGGGCCTCCTCTCCCACCCTTCTCCTTTCTTTTCTTTCTTTTCATTTCTTTTTCTTATTAAGCTGCAAAAAAAAAAAGAAAAAAGAAAAAAAAAAAAAGTTTTCAGGCATGAACAACTAGGAATAGCATTATGTATATAGGAAGGATCGATTATTAAATTCATTTTATGTTAAGTTGGTCGTGTAGCTAGGCACTGACCATTTATTTAAGCGGTATAATTAAAATCGGAAAATAGGATATACCAACCATTATTAATGTTTTTATCATTATTCCGTAGATTATAATTTAGTTTTTGTCTGTGAATGATCAAATTGGTATTTAATCTTCTATTTAATTTTATATAATTTATAATGTTCAAAATATAGTAAGGTGAACAACTTCACCAAGGATTTAGATTTTGCTTTGTTTTATCTATCGGTAACATGATGTTACGTGATTTGAAAATTTTAAAGATGCCAATAAATTGAAGTTACTTGTAATTTCATACAATTTATTACTGTACACCTATACAGTAATAAATTTAATTACTATTATGCCCTCTATACAGTACTTAAATTTGATGTTTTTATTTTATTTTATTTTTAGACTTTAAAATGATGTAATAATTCACGTGACACTTAATTCGTCAAATATAATCAAATTTAATTATTAGTAGTTGACATAATAAATGTCATGTAAACTAATNCTTAATTTGTAAGGAATTGTTATTATTATTATTATTATTATTTTGACAAATTGTAAGGGATTATTTGATGAAATCTAAAAGAGGCTTAATTTTTTGAACTTCCTCAAATAGAGAGATTTTGAAGGATAGAGATACCATTTTATTGTTTGTTTGTTTTCTTTTTATCCTTAATAATTTATTAAAATTTAAACAATATTCGTGCAAAATTTATCATATATTTCAGCTTATTATCAATTTATTTGTTTTTATTTTCATCTCCTTTATACCCTACAACCAACCAAGGGGAGAAATAATTTTAAGAGAAATTACCATATGTGTTAAAATATTAATTAAATAATTAAATTAATATTTGTATTATATATTTTCCACGAGTTTTTCACCGAGTTTTATTCCCATCCGGAGTTGTTGAATGCTGCTCATCATTTGCTTTTATATGAAGAAAAGAAATGATAACTACATGCCAACGGTTTTTCAGTCAAATGATACAATTACATCCTATGGATAGGGTGTTGGTTGAGATAGAAATTTCAATGCTTGAGTAAATTTGTCCATTGAAAAAGAAAAAGGAGAAAATGAGAACTAACTCTTTTTGGCATATCAACTTTTCACAAGTTCATTAATTTGAATTTCATTATAAGATATTTTTAATAGAGTATGCGAGATATATATAAAGAAATGTCTGCTGTTCAATTTTGTATATATGGCTTTTTCTTTTTATTTTTTAAAATTATTATGTATTTGTGGGATTTATATTTGTTCATGTATGCAAAGTTGGACAATAAACATTTCTTATATATATGCATTAGTTTATTATATTGAATTGAAAGAAATTATTCAAACTCAATTTAGAGAAAATTATCTCAACTAAAACGCTTCATTTTTGGAGGAGCTCTTTTTTTTTTTTTTTGGAGGTTGGAGGTTCTTTTATTAGTCTTGCTCTTAATTATAAGTTGAATTTATGCTTAAATCACCACATGATAAGTTTTTTATTTTTTGTTCCATGTGAAAATGAAGTTGATGTGTTCTTCATTTACCATTTGTCATATGATTAATATATTGTCATGTTATTTAAAATTTATAAATAACGCGACATTTTATACATGATTAGATAAAACAAAGTAAAATTAATTTAGACTATAAAAAATAAAATAGTTCATATTTATTTAATTTGAAATAGAGATGATCGTATTCCTGTGAGACTGATATGCACTCAAATGCATTGCTTTAGCCTTTGCCTTTTCTTTTTTGAATTCTCACTTTTGCAAATAGAGTTATAGCCTATCATAATTTCCTAAATATGATTTTGCTGACTAAATTAGGCATCGGGACCATTAGTGAAGTAATTTATTATGTTTTATTAGTAAGGTACTACTGAGCTTTCAATGTGTAGCAATCTATAATTGCCAAGATCATTGAGATAGAAAAGGAACAATAAATTTGATAGACTCTATTTAGAAATTCTCTCAATATTTTCTTTAGGGATGATCTAATTGAGAAAGACCTCCAGAAAGTATTGCAACCCAAAAAACCAGGATGTCAATAAACATCATACTCTTAATTTTGTTTTTTCATGGCCCCTTAAGAAGGATACCACATTTAGACAAACACCAGTTAATTTGAGTAATTAGGTGTATCTTTTCAATTTTATTAACAGGTCTTCCGCTCAACTTATTAGTAGAAATTGCTTAGATTAGAGATTTTTTTTTTTTTTTTGTTCTAAGAAAATAAAAATATTTTCACTTGGGGGTGAAATCTTAGCTCAAAGATGATATAGGGCTCGTTTGGATGTCAAATTTAATTTGATTTTATTTGATTCTATTTTGACTTCACAGATATCGAGAAAAAAATGGGTTTGAAAATTATGTTTGGATAATTTAGAAAAAATATTTGAGTAAGTGATTATATTTGAAAAAAAATAATAATATTATATTTTAATTATTAAAATATTTAAGAAAAAAAAAAAAAAAAAAAAAAAAAAAAAAAGCTGAACCACCCACAGGAGGTGTCCGGACCACCGCCGGAGGTTCCGGACCACCCTAGTGGTTGCCGGACCACCGCCGGAGGTGGCCAGGAACACCCCCGTGTGTGGCGGCCACCGCGGAGGTGGCCGAACCACCCCTGTGGTGGCCAGACCACCCCAGAGGTGGGCCGGACCACCCTCGGGGTGTCCGACCACCCCTCAAATTTTTTTCCTTTTTCAGTTTTTTATTTTTTAAATAAAAATATAATTTTATCATAATTTTTTTATTTTTTTGAGTTGGTTGGATAAATTTGAGTTGAGTTGAAAAAATTTGAGTTGTTGAAGATTGTTGACTTTTGTGAAAAATTGAGAAGAATTGAGTTAAACCAAATTAAACTAGTTTCCCAACATGCCCATAATCTTTTAACTTTTTTTTGTTTTTAACTAATTACCATTTGTCTTCCTCTACAACCTGAATCAAACATCTTTCTGCCCAGATTAAAAATGAAAAAAAATAAAATTTCCAAACTTCTTTCTTATTTGACATTTTAAAATTGATAAAACCTAAGAAACTATATTATATTGTTGGGTTTTGGCTAGCAGCCCCAACATAATCGAAGTACCAAGCCCATCTAACCCAAATGTTGACCGCTCACCTGAGTTTACCCAACAATTGAAGCACAAAATTCTCTCCCATACGAGTCATGCTAAGACGGACATGTGGTGTCCGTTCCCTTACAATTTTTTATTTTTTATTTTTTTTTTCATTGTTCAAAAATTCTCACAAATATGAGGATTTTCGAACGCTAGACGTCCAATACTATCCCTCCCATACCATTTCGGCACCACTTGGGCATTTTCGTACGATCTAGACGATATTTATAATCAAACCACATGCCCCAAACCTTAAGTGTAAGACATGTTGCAACGCAAACAAACATGGGATAAATTGCCCTAAAAAGAATGATCGCGCAAGAACTTACAACTAATTGATGGCAGAATATTACAAAAGGCAATCCACAATTAGGTAAATAGGACTGTTTGGTATCTCTTCAAAACTTAATCTTGTTTATTTGTGAATTGTTTTTCAAATACTTATTGATTTAAGCATCGAAGTCATCCTATCATTGATCCACACTAGCTAGCTCTTTTCCTTATGATCTCCCTCTTGTGTAAGTACTTTTGATTGTCATTTTGGGCACAAAGAAAATTGTTCTAACATATACAAATGTAAAGTTGATTTAAAATCATGACAAACTAAAATTTTATTTGTTCTATTTTTTTTGTTGAATGATTTGAAAGAAAAAAAGAAAGTGGATGAAAATCAATAAATAAATATAAATATATATAAACTACGTCAAAAAGAAAACCAAAAGATTGAAAAATTATTTATGCTTTGGCCTGAGATTAGACTTAGAGGTTACAGTTATTCCATTAATTCCAAAAGCACTAATAATGTAGACAATTATCAAAAAGTAAAGAGAAAATGTGAAGTATTAATTAAACCGAGTGGGATCATGCTACGGTGGGCCTGGGCCTCGCAGAAATCCTTGAAAAAGAAAAAAAAAAGAAAAAAAAATCATCTGGTGTATTTTCTGTCCAAGACCAAGTCATAAATGGGCACATTTCTGATTTCACCCTCCCATTATTATTACCATCACCAAACGAAAACCGAAAACCAAATACGCAGAGAGAAGAAAGAGACATGACACGTAAAGCAATCAGCATTCACAGAGGCGCGAGATTTAGTTACTGGTGCAACATTAAAGAATTCTGCCCAAGGACTTTCCCGTCATTTCCATCCATTAGATTATTATGACCAAAATAAAAAATCCATAAAGCAGCAAGCAATCAGAGCCCGGGTCGGTTTGTGGGGGCGAGGGAAGG
Source organism: Betula pendula (assembly GCA_900184695.1). Lineage (NCBI taxonomy): Eukaryota > Viridiplantae > Streptophyta > Magnoliopsida > Fagales > Betulaceae > Betula > Betula pendula. The sequence goes on from FXXK01001257.1 coordinate 67,427, forward strand.
GTAGAGAAATCGAGAAAGCAAAAGAAGGAAAAGCCATTCCAGCCAGAGAAACCCCAACCATTTTTTTTAAAAAAAATAATAAATAATAAATAATAAAAAATCATTATTTTTTATTATTATTATTATTTTTTTTTGTAGAAGAGAAGAAGGTGGTGCTCCTGGTGCCCTCCATTTCCTTCCCACCCCCATCCCTCTCCTTTCCCTCTCTCCTTCTCTCTTTCTATTTCTCTTTCTCCATTTCTTCAATCATGTTCGCTTCGTTCTAATATCCCCAAACCCAGTTTCTACAAACCAAGCTTGAGAGCTTGATTGATTGTAAATCTATTTTTTTGTTCTCGATTCTCTCTTTTTATTGGGTGAATCATGAGGAGAGGGAGAGGACCGGCGGCTATTAAATCGGCGGCGGTGGCGGCTACAGGAGGATCGGAGATGAGGAATATAGGCAAAGAGCCACGGTACAGGGGCGTGAGGAAGAGACCGTGGGGAAGATTCGCAGCCGAGATCAGAGACCCATGGAAGAAGACTAGAGTCTGGCTCGGCACGTTCGACTCAGCCGAGGACGCCGCGCGAGCCTACGACGCAGCGGCACGGACCCTCCGTGGCCCCAAGGCCAAGACAAACTTCCCCCTCTCCAACTCCACGTATTTCTCGCCGCTCAATCAAAACGGTGCGTTTATGGACCACAATCATCACCACCGGTTGTACGGAATGGACGATGGGTTGCAGGGGCACCAGATTATGGACCCCCAGAGGCCGGCCTCCAGCAGCATGAGCAGCACGGTCGAGTCGTTCAGCGGGCCTAGGGCGCCGCCGCACCCGCAGCGGGCCGCGCCGGGTCTCGAGACGCGGAGACGGCAGCCCAGGCCGCCCCCGGTTGTCCCCGAGGACTGCCACAGCGACTGCGACTCGTCGTCTTCGGTCGTCGACGACGACGGTGACTTCGCGTCGTCCTCGCGCCGGAAGTCTCCCCTGCCGTTCGATCTGAATCTTCCGCCGTTGAATGGCGTTGACCTTGCGGGTGATGATCTGCAGTGCACCGCCTTGTGTCTCTAATTATTACCAAGATGAATATGATTATGATTATGATGGTGATGATGATCAACGATTTTTACTTTAATTTTTGTTCCTTCTATCTCTCTCTTTTTTTTTTTATCCTTTTTAAATGCGAAAAAAAAAAGAATTTATGAGATAACATTATATTATTAAACGATCTGAATCTCTAAGAGACTACGCTCGCATGGTGTTTGATGAAATTACTCCTCTCTCTCTCTCTCTCTCTCTTTTACTTTTTCTAAATTTTAGCATCATGTATGAATGTTCTTAATTTTATGAGATGTGGGGTTCTTCACCCATCCCTGTAAAAAGCATTATACTCTATTATCTGATTTAATTATGCCAAAAAAAGAAAATCAGAGTCTCCAATTTTTTGTTTTCTTTTTCTTCTGACATGTGGGTGATTCAGATCTTTGCCGATCAAGAAGTAGACAATGTGAGATTGTTAGTGGAATTTGATCCAGAAAGAAAATGTGAAGAGAAAGGAATCTATGGCTAAAGAGTTTTTTTTTTTTTTCCTAGTAAATTGAATTTAGGTACATGTTTTGTGTTTATTTTGGTGCAACCTTGGAATGGGAAGTTGTTGTGTGTCTCTGAAGTTAGCCCCACGTTTGGTTGGGTTCTACGGTTGGATGTGTGGGGTGGTTGTGGTCTCCGTTCATCCATCACCTCACCTTGTTGCTCATTTTTGAACTTGGACTAGACGGGAACACCCTCGCACCTTCCTTTGTCACTTTTGTCACCGGCGAATATGCGCACCCAAGCCAAATCCCACCCATAAAGCCAGTTTTTATATATATGTATATATATAAAGTTTCCCATCTAAGTGTATTTTGGAAATTCTTTTAAGGTCAATTTATTATAGTGACATTTGGCTTTAGTAGGATTAATTCACCTGCATTTTAAAAATAATAATAAAAAAAAACCCAAAAGAATTATGAGTTCTAATTGATACCAATTTAAGAGACTAACTTGAAAAAATTTTCTTCAATCCAGCGTGGAGGAAAAATTTGTCCTTGCATTTATTAAAAATCTTGCGTTTTTGGCATGTTGGTTAGAGAGTTTATATGAGATTTATTTGTACAAATTAATTTTGGACTATTGAGTTAGTTATTTGAATGTGTGAATTTTATATGAGCTCTTTTATAATTTGGACACCAATATTACTGGAAATTTCAGTTTGGGAAACAGGACATAATCCGGAACTCTCAATATTTTGAAGGAAGTTCACGTGTATTGTGTAGTGCATGGTTGTCAAAATCTAGACCCAATCTAAGATCCGTGGGAAGAGTCTTTGAAAATCAGATCTATGGTCAAAATGTGAAGAAGAGTTTTAAGATCAGGTCAGAGGATCAAATTACCGATTTTAGGATTTTGCACGTAGCATTATGTTTTAATTGTAAAATTTGAAAACATAGCTTAAGGTTTAGTGTTCGATTGTGTTAGCAGTTTTAAAATATTCGTTTTGAAAAAATAGTTGATTTTAAAATGCAATTAACAAAATTGCAATATTTAAAAGTGTAACTAAGTCTTTGATAAAATTACAATTCGTTTATATAAAATAGTGTTGGTTTTCAAAATATATTCTCTCGCTTGCAGTTTGAAAACATGAATTTTTTTATGTTTTTGAACGTAAAGTTTTTTTTTAAAACTCATTTAATATGAATAACAAAGCACTAAAGAATTATATATTCTAAAAATATATGTCAATTTATTTATTTATTTTTAAAATTTCCAATCCGATCTAAAAGAAAGTTTTGTCTCAAGTAAAATCAAAGGATAAAAAAAAAATGCACTTCATTTAAAATAATAGGTGGCAGTGGGCCACTATGGATCCAGATCCATTTTCACAATGATAAGAAAGAGCGGCCTCGAGTTCGTCACATTACAAATGATCAAGAAATTTATCTTTTCTTTGAACTCTCTCTCTCTCTCTCTCTCTCTTTTTTTTTTCAAAAAGTTTGTCATAAGGACCATGTCAAACGAATTACTACTGTTGATTTGGCTATAGGCTCAATTTGGCTGTCTTGATTTTATTTGTTTATGTTGCTAGTAATTTAGGGAGGTGACATGAGATACTCTATTTATTTAAATAAATTTTTAAATGTCGAAGTAGGTACTCAGATATATAAATTTTATATAAAATTTCTCACATTTTTAAATTAAATTATTAGCAATTCTAATAAATAATTGCTTCGTTAAATTCTTATAGATGTCTTTCACTGATTTGGTAGGGATAACCTTTTTATTTATTTTTTATTTTAAGTACTTTGGGGATCAGCTTTGTTCTGTGTTACAATTACAAATGCTATAACCTTTTTGGACAGAGTTTGCAAGTTCCAAGTTTGGGCCTGTTTGATAATTCTTATGCGGTTCAAATAATTTGGATGGGCTCCAAATTGTGTTCGGCCACTCTCTCTCTGGGCTTGATGGTGTTTGTAGGCCCCTGAGAACCTTTGTTGCGGGAACTTCATGAGTCCAAGGAACAAAACACAACCTAAATCAGATATAAGTGGCTCCGACATATTTGCCTAGTCAAACATCGGTTTGAATTGCTTTGAAAAATAGTGATTTTAAAACCAACAAAAAGTTTTATTTTTCAAAAAAAAGATATATATATATTTCTTTTTTTTTTTTATCAAAAATGAGTTTTGACTATTTTTAGAGTAAAAAAGTCAAAAGAGTAATTTTAAAATTTTTAACTAAACAGACCAATTTTTATTTAGCACAACTTTTTAAGTACAAAAATACTTTTTAAGCATCCTAATGTAATCGCAAACAGGTAAAGTGCTTAAGAGTCCAAACTCTAAATTACGAAAGCTTAAACATTATTTTCTTTTGTTATAATGAAATTTTTAGATGATTTTCTCCTAAACTTACCCCAAGAGATGAGCACATATCCGGATTGGGTGTATTTTGTTCTTAATCCTTTGTCTCCCTCTTCAACTATGCCCTACACCAAAACGGGACAATTATATGAGAAATATCTTCAAAACAAAAAGGGCCCAAGTACTTAACAAAGTTGTTTTAGTGAACGATCGAATATGGACGAGAAATGAGGGAAAGAAGCTCACAAGTGCATCGATTGCAATTTAAGTTAAAAAGAAGAGCTAAAAAATATTTATGAACTGGACCTTCTTAAACACATGTTTTCAGCATACAAAGCTTCTAATTACCATTTCGCAGAAAGAAAAAGCAAGGAAAAGAAAAAAGAAATTAACCAGACACAAATCGCAGAACCAGTTATCAATACTCACAGCAAAGAATCTTTCTAACTTTTTTCAACGGAAGAAACAAAAAAAACAAGGAACATATATTGGAAATGCCAAATCTGCATCTAAATAGAAGTTGCACTCCCAGTTGGGGCTTTGTGCTTCTGCTCACAATCTCAGTTGTTGTTTTCTTCTTCTGTTGTTGCATTCTAATAACCAAAAAGATGTTCTTGATTACAAATAGCTAAATTCTTTCATGTGTAAGCCATGGAAAGAATGGCTTAGAAAAAGGAAAAAAGAAAAGAAAAGAAAAAGCGATGGATACAATGAATTTCAGCTTTAAATGATTGGCTCACCATTTTATGGTCAAACGGGATGACCCGGACGAGCATTTGAGGTAAGTAAATAACTAAGTATGAAATTGCCCTAATTAAAAGTGCGATATGTCAGATGACTGAGCACGTTTTCCTTTATGATCAAGTTTATGAATTTTTATAACACGATATCCAAATGTTACTTGCTTATATATCTTGATTTTTGAAATAAACGAATTAACAATGCCTGCATAGTAAGTATTGGTTCACCGATATGTGCATTGGAACGGTCATAGGTTTATTATTAATATAAGTTAATTTTATGGTCAAATGTTTTATAAATGAGTAATGATACAAGTCATCCTTCATGTCTATTTTGTGTCAACCAAAAGTGACTTGGCTTTTAAAATCACCATTAGATTAAAAGTTAATAATTATCGATAATAAATTTAATGGTGATTTTAAAAGCCACATCGCTTTTAGTTGACACAAGGTAGACATAGAGGGTGACATATATAATTACGTACTCTTTATAAATAATGAGAACCTTGGATCTAATGGTTAAAGTTTTATAACTAGCATACAATTCTTCGAGTGAGGTCACCGTTACATCTTTGTTAGTTAGTGTGGACCACCTGAAATTTGACTCGCTCAGACTGCTAGTACAAGACGGTAAGTTTGTGCAATGTTTGGGGCATCGGCATTGTACCAGAAGTCCTTCAAGACGCGCAAACCCTACTGAGAGAGCGTAATTATATCGTTAACATACGACTTAATTCATAGTATATGTACGGCATATTCCTTGCATTAAAACCAAAGTATTAGATTGCTAGGACTATGCCGCCTTTCTAAAACAAACTCTATATTCACCATGGCATAATAACATGGGTTGAATACACAATTTGTGAAAATATCATGTTAAATTACGATTCTTTGGAAATTATTTGCAAAATAACTTCATCTTATTCTACTTACCCAATTACTTTCATTTTCTCCCCGTAATATAGTTTGGTATTTTACAAATCCTCAGGGATTTGACCGCTTTGGATGTCTCATTAGCATTATGGTGCTAAGACGGTAGTTCATATACTTAGGTTTGGTTTTATAGCTGTTAGGCTTTGTGTCTCTATTTATTAATGATAGAACTGCTAATATAATGATTCGTCGTTTCTTAATTCAGATCGGACTATTCCGTTGTTTACTCTAATAAATGGTTAAGTAGTTGATTCAATTTTGATATCATTGAGTCTTAATTTAGAAGAGTTAAGGCTAGGAAGCGAACCACGAATTTGATTCAACAGTCACTTCCATTGAAGGTTTTGGGTTTTAGTATGGGGTTGGTGCTCGGTCAACCGAGGCTTGTATGTAGCAACTTTTATTTTTCAAAATAAATTAGTGCTACTCGCCCCAATTCGAAGTGCACCTCATACTGCCCAAAGTCCTTGCCCTTGACGCGGGCGACTTTGCTACCACTAGGCAACTAGCTTTATTCTCCGTCACTTCATTTTATTGTTAGCTAAGAAAAATTCTTTATAAGCTGATTGACATCTTTGTATTCACTCAATATGGGACAAACTTTTCTTCCCACACAATAAAATTTTGGATTGACTTGAAAAAGAGATCTATTTCAATTAAATGCACATAAAACTTTTAAATATAAAATAGATTTAATATTTATTTGAAATACCCAAAATAAATAATTATTCAATTTATACTTAAATATATAAATCTACATCCTAATATGACCTTTTTGTGATTATTTGATGAAAATACAATTAATAAAACAAAATCATCACACCGGGACTAGGTTTCACTGTCGTCCAACTCAATTTTATTTTGCATGCTACAAGAAAAAAGAAAAAAAGAAATAGGTTTGATGGTCAAAGTTTGTTATGAATAAGTCTTCGGTAAACCCAGAGAATCACTTTAAAAATGAATCTCGTGATTGCCCAGACGGACGTGGTTTGCAGAAATGATATGATTGTGGAGATTTTATCATAGAGAAATGAATCATGGCATTTCATTTTAGGATATGTTTGGTATTCTTGGAATAGTCATCCATCCTTATTGCCTATTAGGCATTCCCTTTTGGACAATGAGAAGTGCATTAACTTTATTTGATTTTTTTATCATTTCCTTATTAGAATTGCAGTCCCTACTTAATTACAGTGGCTAGAGAGATTTTAGGGATTAATCATATCAGTCCCTAAACTCTACACAATTTTTTGTTATATTATAAATTTATTATTATTCACGCATGAGTGAGAGAGAGGAGGGTGCGATGTTACGTTTGATTTCCATTTATCTTGAAGTTATGTTTTTATTGTTCTTGATTAGATTTATTATTTTTGGTTTAATTTTTAACTTTTCTTGTATTTTTTTTTCTTGAAAAAGAAAAAATTACAAACCCCCCTAATTAGGGCGTTAATTGAAAAGGAAGAACACATGCTTGTCTTTTATTGTGGAATATCAGATATGAGTGCAAACTCAAATTTTATGTGGATGATACAACCTATCTTTGGAGTGTAGATATTTGGTGCTCCGCCCTAAACTAAGTAATCAATTTTAAATAAAAGATGCCGTTGTATGACCTAAGTATTTTCTCATCTGGCTTACATAAACGAAAATGAATTATTTGTCATCAATGGTGGACTCCTTGGAAAAGGAATTGGCTATACATGAAGTTTCACCCAAAGAAAACTCTAACTTCAATCAAAATGCAATTTAAGAAGCCCTCAAGTATAGTAATTGCATGCAAACCTTAAGCTTCATTAATTTTAACCACATGATATGTTTGATCATCCATGAAAAAAAGTAGGTAATTGGATCAATAAACACATTAGATTAATCTTAAGCATGCACTTGAAATTCTTAGGAAATTAAAGGTGAGATACATAGATACAGTTACACAGACAGACACATTCAACCCACGTAGACTCATAGACGCATAGACACAAATAGACACATTGAGGAAATAGGAAAAGAGAATGACATAAGTAGACATATGCTCACAAGCATAGACACAGGCACCAGACACTGCTATTTCATTTACAATTTTCTAAAGAAAGATAAACTAGCAAGTTACTTAGGATAGGTAGTTTTCAAAGTTTTTTTTTTTTTTAAACTCAAATTTTAGAGTTGAAACCACATGAGGGACACATCTGGACAAAGTAAGGTGCACCACTGTATCCACATGATGGCCAAAAAGGTCCAAAGCGTTGCATCTCCATTTGCACCCTGAGTGGTGGAGCTGTTGGCATGATTGACACCCCCAATGATGGAGTTGTTGGGATTGACACCCCTAGTGGTGGATGTCTAGGTGGTGCTCCTCCTTCACTCTTCAAGCACCCAACAACACAGGGCGCACAAGAGAAAACATACCAGAATGAACCCAATCATTCCCAAAACAATCCAAATAGTATTTTTCTGGGATGAGTTATTTGGCTCGTCTGGCACAAGACAAGGAGCCGAGGCTAGTATAGATGTCATCGTCTGTAAGAAAATAAAACAAAAGGATCATTGAGAAGGATTTTTCTTTTACATTTAGCTACATAACTTAAAATCAAAGGGAGGGAGGGAGAGAGAAATGAAATCAAATAAATGAAACCATTTTCTACCATGCATGATTGGTAGTTTAATATTTGATGGAATCTGATAAGATAGGTTTAATATAACTAGTTTTAAAAATTTTAGAAAGTAGTTTCCATGAAAGCTTTACCTAACTGATGTGTAAGATAGAAATATTGTGCGGATTCTCATGGCAACCCCGAATGAACATAAATTGTGTGATGCCATTAACAAGAGCTTATCATCACAAAGATGCTATCATTTATGAGCAAGAGCTCATCACCAACGAGATCTCTGAAAGAGAAATGATCATCGGATCAAGATTTCAACAAGAAAAAAGGATTTCAATTTACATTAGATATAATGATTAGCTCGTACAAAAATGGTGAGATGCATTTGTTAATATGTTTTTATGAAAATGCAAATATTTACTTTCTATGCAATCAATAATATATTAAGATCGAGATCTCAATAAAAGTACAAAGCAGTTATCACTATATTTGAAGAAAATGTTAGTATATCAAGGTTGATATCTTAACACTAGCTCATCTCCATCCCAAGGTTATATTTGACACCTTTACTACCTTGACCCCATACACCGAGCCAAACCAGTCAAATGACCCATGGATATTTGGATCGTGATGAGAATGATTGGATTCTCATATGTTTCCTATCGTGCGCTTAGTGTTGTGGGTGTATGAAAAGTGAAGGAGGAGTGCCACCTGAACGTCGACCATCAACCCCAACAACCATACCAAAGTTATCAAAGAGTGTCAAATATCAACTTGTGAAGGATATGAGCTATTGTTGTATATTGATCTTCATATCTTGACATTTTCTTGATACATATTGATGATTACTTTATACTTTTGTTGAGATCTCAATCTTAATATATTATTCATTGCATATAAAGTGAATACTTAAACTTATCAAAACATCTGGCATACGTCTCTTGAGAATTATTGAAACTAAAGGAGGTAGCGTAGAGCGCGTTAAAAATCATGTTAGGGAGGAAGTTGAAATATTTGTAAATATATATGGCATGTAATTCTAAGTTCGATCGAATATGGTATTTTGGTTTGAATAAAGTTTGGATATCTATGTTAAGGCTAGTTGCATTTTAATTTGAACATTGTGTTAGCAGTAAGTCATTGTAATATTTTGAGTTAAAGTCTTTTGGGTTGTTTAACAAATGAACACATTTGCAAGGTGTGTTGCTGGTTGGGCAATAGTTCTACAAGTTCCATAAAGTAGGAGATCGAACCACAGAGTTAGAGAATCAAGGCTTCTAACTTCATTAATATTCTATATATCTTATTATATTTCTAGTTGTGACTAGGCTTTATTTGTGGTTCTGGGTTACTTATAAATAAAAATGTTATTATAAGATTATTAGAGTTTAAATATTCTCCATGCACTTATGTTTTATTTTTTTTTTCTTAACTCAGTTATGCACTTCCGTTAAATTTCCTATATACTTTTTCCTTTTTTTCATTCTAAGGTACCTATCCTCGAAGCAGTTTTAATATTGAAATTATAATTCGTTATATTGTCGAGGAATTAACTTATCTGATCCCACCAAAGCAAATGCGATATAGTTAGTATTTATGCTGCTTCCTATGTGCGTAGTGTTTTTTTTTTTTTGGTCTTTTCATCATAGTTTCTTCTAGTCTTTCAAAAATATATGCGCCATTTCTTTTGATCAGACCAACTGCAAAATATCATTGAAAAGAAAAATAAGTTAAAAATAGCTAAACATAACCTATAAAAGAAGTTTAAGCATAATTACTATTCTCTCAATATAAGCTAACATAAGTACAAGACATAAAACAATTAAGTTAGGTTAAAGATTACATGTTAAAGATTACAATAGACATCCCCACCAAATGAGTGAAAGACACCTATAAGAATTTTTAAAGAAGCAATTATTTGTATATACTCAATGTGGGACAAACTTTTCTTCCCACACATTAAAATTTTGGATTGACTTGAAAGAGAGATCTCATTTGATTAAATGCACATAAAACTTTTAAATATCAAAATAGATTTAATATTTATTTGAAACACCTAAAATAAATAAATAATTAATTTATATTAAATATATAAATCTAACATCCTATAACCTTTTTGTGATTATTTGATGAAAATAGAATTAATAAAACAAAATCATCACACAAGGAGTAGGTTTCATTGTCGTCCAACTCAATTTTATTTTGCATGCTACCAGAAAAAAGAAAAAAAGAAATAGGTTTGACAGTCAAAGTTTGTTATGAACAAGTCTCCGTTAAGCCCAGAGAATCACTTTAAAAGTGAATCTCGTGATTGCCCAGACGGACGTGGTTTGTAGAAATGACACGATTATGGAGATTTTATCACAAAGAAATGAATCATGGCATATCATTTTAGGGTATGTTTGGTATTATTGGAATAGTCATTTTTATTGCCTGTAAGGCATTCCCTTTTAAACAATGAGAAGCGCATTAACCTTATTTGATTTTTTTTTTATCATTTCCTTATCATAATTGCAGTCCCCTACTTAATTATAGTGGCTAGAGAGATTTTTTAGGGATTAATGATATCAATCCCTAAACTCCACACAATTTTTGGTTATATTAGAAATTTATTATTATTCACGCATTAGTGAGAGAGAGGAGGGTGCGATGCTACGTTTGATTTCCATTAATCTTGAAGTTATGTTTATATTGTTCTTGATTAAATTTATTATTTTTGGTTTAATTTTTAACTTTTCTGTCTCTTTTTTTTTTTAAAAAAAAAAAAAATTACGAAACCACCTAATTAGGGAAGATACAACATATCTTTGGAGTGCAGATATTTGGTTCTTAATTTTATGTGGATGATACGACCTATCTTTGTATGATACAACCTGTCTTTTACTTTTTCTAAATTTTAGCATCATGTATGAATGTTCTTAATTTTATGAGATGTGGTGTTCTTCACCCATCCCTGTAAAAAGCATTATACTCTATTATCTAATTTAATTATGCCAAAAAAGAAAATCAAAGTCTCCAATTTTTTGTTTTCTATTTCTTCTGACGTGTGGGTGATTCAGATCTTTGCCGATCAAGAAGTAGACAATGTGAGATTGTTAGCAGCAAAGCAATCCATGAAATTTGATCCAGAAAGGAATCTATGGCTAAAGAGTTTTTTTTTTTTTTGTGTGCTTGTGAAGTTAGCCCCACGTTTGGTTGGGTTCAACGGTTGGCTGTGTGGAGTTGTTGTGGTCTCAGTTCATCCATCACCTCACCTTGTTGCACATTTTTGAACTTGGACTAGACGGGAACACCCTCGCACCTTCCTTTGTCACTTTTGTTACTGGCAAATATACGCACCCATAAAGCCAATTCTTTAAGTTCAATTTTTACAGTGACATTTGGCTTTAGTAGGATTAATTAACCTGCATTTTAATTTTTTTTTAAAAAAAAAACGTAAGAATTACTAATTCTAATAGCAATTTAATAGACTAACTTGGAAAAAAAAATTTCAATCCAGGGTGGAGAAAAAAAATTTATCCTTGCATATATTGAAAATCGTGTGTACTCTTTGTGCTCTTTTGGCATGTTGGTACATACAAATTAATTTTGGGCTGTTGAATTATTTATTTGAATTTGTGAATTTTATATGAGCTAGCTCTTTCTCAATTTGAACTACAAATTGCTTTGGAAAACAGGACATAATCCAGAACTCAAATTTTTGACGTATGTTCACGTGTATTGTTTAGTGCATGGACCATGGTTGTCAAAATCTAGACCCAATCTAAGATCCGTGGAAGTCTTTGAAAACATAGCTTAAGGGTGCATTTGGTATTGTGATTTTGTAGATAAAAAATATGATTTTAAACTAAATTGTAAAAAATGGATCGTTTGAAAATTGCGTTTTTAAAAAATTGTGATTTAAAAATTTATGCATTTTTAAATCGTAGGTAATGAGGTGCTTATTTGAAAACGTAGAATTTTAAATGTTAAACTGTAATTTTAAATGTTAAATTACGATTTTACCAAACGCTTAACTGCATTTTTAAAAATAATATTTTCAAATCGCATTTTTTAAAATCACAATCACAAATAAACTCTAAGGCTTAGTGTTCATTTGTGTTGGCAGTTTTAAAATATTCTATTTGAAAAAATAGTTGACTCTAAAATGCAAGTAACAAAAACATATTGTTTAAAAATTCAATTACACATTTAGTAAAGTTGCAGTTCGTTTATAAATTAGTGCATTTTTAAGATGTATTCTCTTGCTTTCGATTTAAAAATTAGATTTTTTTTTTAACGTTTTTGAACTGCCATTTTTTTTAAAACTCATTAATATGATTAATAATGTATGAATGAATTACATGTTATAAAGATATATGTCAATTTATACACTAATTTTTTTTAAAAAAAAAAATTCCCTATCCGAATTGAAAGAAAATTTTGTCTCAAGTAAAATCAAAGGAAAAAAAAAAAAATGCACTTCATTTAAAATAATAGGTGGCAGTGGGGCCACGATGGATCCAGTTTCACAATGATAAGAAAGAGCGGCCTTGTACTGAGTTTCCATCACAATACAAATGATCAAGAAATTGAATTGATTTTTTGGTTTTATCTTTTCTTTGATCTCTCTCTCTCTCTCTCTTTTTTTTTTTTCCTCAAAAAGTTTGTCATAAGGACCATGTTAAACGAATCACCACTGCTGAAAGCTCAAGGATAAAATGTCGTGGACGGCCATAGGCTCATTTTGGCTGTCTTGATTGGGGATTTTATAATAATTATTTGTTCATTTTACTAGTAATTTAAACAGTAAAATAATAAATCTCATTTTAGACCCATTTAACTAAATAAATTCTTGACTGTCTGACTATCAACTTGGACATGTATATTCTACATGAGATTTCTTATATTATTAAAATATTAGCGATTCAAACAAATAATTGTTTTTTAAAATCCTTATCGGTGTCTTTCACTCATTTGGTGGGGATGAGCTTTGTTCTGTGTTACAAATGCTATAACCTTTTTGGACAGGTTTGGCAAGTTCCAAGTTTAGGCCTGTTTCATAATTGTTATGCGGTTCAAATAATTTGGATGGGCTCCAAATTGTGTTGGGCCACTACTCCTCTCTGAGCTTGATGGTGTGGACGTGCGGTACCCAGAATTAGTACAGTTTGTAGATATTACCTTCAAATTTCTTGATTCCCATCTAAATAAGAAGTTTGGTAAATGGCTATATATTTATATATATATATATTATATAAATATATATATATTATTTTTTTTTTTTTTAATTTTATGCGTGTTGCTTTAAAGTTGAATTTCATCCTTTGTTTTTTCCCTTCCATTCATTAGAATCTCTTCCGTAGTGCATAAATATTTTGAGGCATTAGATCTTAAAGTTGATAAAAGCATTCCCATTCTCCTGGTCGACAGATCTGAGATGAAAACGGTTTTTACTATGGGTGGATCAGTAAGTATGGTGGCCAATGTATATATATGGACTAATTAATACTATTCAGTAGATTATTATACAATTCATATATAACTGGGATGATGTGACAGTGAAAAACAGTCTTTAAACCCGTAAGGGCTAGTAAAAAGAGATTAATGATTGATTTTTACTACTACATTATCTTAGTTATGACAGTTGTATAATAGTATACTAAATAACGTTTTTCATATATAATAGTCACGTTAATTATTTTATTTCTTTTCTGAGTTATTATTTTTCTGTCCAATCTACAGAATTCTCATCTAAGTCCGTGGATTAATGGCCTCACTATAAGTACTCCTGCAGTAAAAGTTGTCAATAGCGTAAGATGATTTTATTATTATTATTATTGGTTTTGTTATTGTTATTGTTATCATGTTACACAAAGGAGGAATTAATTATGAGTTTAAATCAATAGAATTATAAGATCTGAATTAATTAGTTGATATATGATCATCTTTTCTTGATAACAGATTACAAGCAGTTCAGTTGTAGGAGGAAAGGTACGTGTGAAAAAGGAGGCAAAACAGCTAACCAAGACTCCAGTAACATCAATGCTGATTTTGTTTGGGGGGCCGGAGTAATTTTCATCCTTTTACCTTGCATATATATTTCTTTGATATGGATTTTGTTTTTGTTTTTATTTATTTATTTATTTTTTTTTAAAAAGGTAAATTAAACCTAGGCTCCTAGCTAGCTATCCATGTCCTCTTAAAATAGTTTCACAAAACCACAGATAGATAATATCCTGCGACCCATAATTGCTTTTTCAAATGTTTTTCATTTCTCCGATCCAATCTTGTCTTATTTATGTCTTTTTTCCACTGGAAATTCATTATTATTGTAGAAATTTATGAGGAATTATAAAATATGGAGAGGAAAAGTGAAAGCAAAGAAAGATAAAAGATAAAATTTTGGGATAGTTCGATATTCGACACCTACATCATCACATCTAATTGTCCTTAGGGGTATATCTTGTTCTTATTGACTTAATTATTGTTTACAATACAAAGGTCTTTATTTATAAGAAAACTCTCGTATATGAGTACGATTACATTAATCAAACTTACAATAGAGAATATCTTATTATTGATCATCTAATATGGAAAAGTATTATGGAAAGAAAACATATATTCTCACAAGTGCCATCTATATTTTTAAAAATGAAAATTTCAAATTACACATTTTAAAATTGTAAATTCAAACGAACCTTAATATATACGATGTTATTGCTTGAAATGTTACTCCATTGCATTCATTTGGCATAATTTGGGCTGCCCACTAATTGGTAGAAATTCCTTCTCTAATCAACAGAGGAAATGCAAAATATGTTGTTAATTAGGAATCTCGTGACATTTCTCAATTCTCACATAGAGTCATATCTCTCTCTAAAATATTAAAGATATTTTATAGATAATAACATCAGATTAGGCACAGGAATGATCGATCTATAGGTGTAAATATAATAGAAAAGAAGTATTTAAATTTAGTTGTTGCAATTTTTTTTACTAAAGCACTACATTTCAGTCTCTACTTCTGAATGTCATCTTATGTTGAATATTTACTAAGACATCATTGAATATTAAATGTTGAATGCAGAGTGTCTGTCGGAGAAACGTTGGCGCACGAGATGATGCACGCTTGGTTCCGGCTTCGACGTAAGTTTTTAGGGTTTGATTAATATATTTTTTTTTCTCTTATTACAAAATATTTCTAATGGAATATATATATATATATACAGGTCGATATGGAAAATTGGACAAAAGCATTGAAGAAGGTGTTTGTGAAGCATTGGGCTACATGTGGCTGGAGTCGATGGATTCTACTATTAATGACTCCTCATACAATAATAAAGAGCAGGCTGAGTTTGTAAGAAAATTAATAGCACGTTCGCAAAGGATGAAAGATTATAACCCTGAATTTACGGCGGCTAAACAAGCAGTTGACAAATTTGGCCTGAAAGCTACACTGAAGTATATTGCTGATACAAACAGCCTGCCTCAATGATTTAATTGTCAAGGTACTTTTTTTTTTTGAATTAATTGTCACGGTAATTAATTTGAAGCATATTGTTAATAGCCAAAAAGTTGATAACTAAAGTTTAATTAACAATGCTCTTTTTTTTCTTTTTTTGAAGGTTAATTTAAGCCCATAAAGAGAAAGAGAAAGAGGGAGGGGAAGATGGCAGTTGCTCACAGAAATAATTATTGTACTTTCTCAAATATTTTAGTTAATTACGTTTTCTGAATAATGCCAAATAAAAAATAAAAGCAATTTGGGAGATATAAAGTCTCTTGTCTGTGTGTGCTCGCACTCATACATATATATATATATATATAATAACCAATTATTTCATACTTTTGTTGGTTTTTGAGGATTCAATTAAAACCCAAATTATGAAAGCCTATACATTAATTAATTAAACCCCCTTTTTTTAGCTGGAAACGTGGATTCGAGGTTGGAATCCACATTCCCTTTGCCTTCCGAATATTTATATTTTTTTGGAAGCAAAATCTAATGGATTTGTTTTTGTTTTTGTAAATTCATATGTAAATTTTAGGATTCGATCGGTTAAGTGAAAAACTCAAAATTTTACAAATGTTTTTTTTTTCTCCATGAAATTCACAGTCGGTACAAACTCTAAATGCCCAAAACATCCATATATAACTGCATGGATTTTTTTTAAATTTAAGATCTAAATTTGAGTTGAGTCCACTTCTAAACAAAGCTTAATTGCAAGAATGCCCACATATATTCTAGTAAACCTCTCTAAATGAGATGCTTCATCCTGCTGGCATGATTTTGATATGGCAATATTTTCTCATTCCAGTAAAAGTTGTAAAACCCTCTAAATTTGACGTCATTTCGAATAATGTTGCCCTGAAAAAGAAAAAGAAAAAAAANGTTATGTCGAATAATAGTGACAATTTGTAATGGAATGTTTTTGTTTACGTATATAGAGAGAGTGCTCCATAAGGTGATCTCTTTCACATCAACAAGCAACATGTATGATTGTTAAGTTTATTCTTTATTTGTTGACCCTTTTATCTCCCCGTATAGGCTATAGCTACCTTTCAACAGACCAATACTTGTACACATAATTTGAAGCAAATGTATCACTCTTTTTTTTTTTTTTAATTTTATTATTATTATTATTTTTTTATGTCAGTTTTTTCGTGAGAGAATCATTCTATTTTCTAAACATGAAATTATTATTTTGATCAACGACTTTAAATTTTAGGTGGGTGAATTGATTTTTCGATGGGCTTTACCATACATATGTATAGAGAGAGAGAGGGAAATTTTATGGGCAATAAGGATAAAATGTATAGACCAATTAATACTTGTACATGTACATCAGAATATTTTGAAAAAAATAAATAATTCTTACACGTACGATGTTTAGGAGTAAACCAAATCAAGCAAAAGAGCGGGAAATTTGGGTTTTGGTATTCCCTTACAAAAAAACCAAATCATGTTTAATTAAGTTTCAATAAGTAATTACATGATCTTCCTTGGGCAACGGTTAATGTGGAGACACATCTCATTGGTTTACCCATTGTTCCATCCATCCATGCAATGATCCGTCAAAACTTAAAAGCCATATCCAACGTCTCATGCATATGCTAGCTAGATTGGTCTACAAAATCAAAACAATATATATTTTTCATGCTACCCCAAAAAATCAAAACAATTGGAAATAGGTTTCACGGTCAATGCACAAGAAAAAGTTGTTGAAAAAGTTTTTGCTTGAAAGTGACTCTCATGCTTACCCACATGCCACAGTGAAATGATTCATATATATTCCATTTTTAGTGTGTATATTTACATAGTTTTAAGCGCATTTATTTGATCTTTTTTTTTTTGTTGTCTTTTCCTTGTTATAACGTCTCCAACCTTAATCTATTATTATTATTTCTTTAATTTTTTTTTATATGAATAAGCTTCACTTATAAACCAAACAAACCAACAATCTAATCCAAATTAACATGTCGTCCAACTCAATATATATTTTTCATGCCACTCGAAAAAAAACAAAACAATTGGAAATAGGTTTCACGGTCAATGCACAAGAAAAAGTTGTTCGATCTGAAAAAGCTTTTTCTTGAAACTGACACTCATGCTTACCCACAGTGAAATGATTCATTATAATACCTTTTTAGTGTGTAATTTACATAGTTTTAAGCGCATTATTGATTTTTTTTTTTTTTTGTTGTTGTTTTTTCCTTGTGGATAATGTCCCAACCTAATCTATTATTATTATTTCTTTATTCTTTTTGTTATGAAAATAAGTTCACTTTATAAACCAAACAAACCAACAATCTAATCCATTCGGCTGCATAAAAATAATAATAATAATAATAATAATAATAATAATAATAATAATAATAATGAACCAATCACTACCCATTACAACGAAAATGGTGCAGAACCAAAACAAACAAACCATCCATTAAAAACAGCAGAACCTCTAATTCCTATCCATTTCAACGAAAATCTGCAGAACTTTCAACCCATTACAACAAATTCTGCAGACCATAATTACTACACACATCTAGCCAGAAAACAGAGATCTGTTCAAAACAGAGTAGAAGCTCTAACAAAGGATCGATTTTATCCTGCAACCTTCATCTATTATTCGTTCTAACGGATGATGACACAGTAGGCCTTTACCAATGCACGTATAAAGAAATTTCATAAATATAAAAAAAATATAGAAATTTCATCACGTGAGAGGTTTGTTAGTTATTGATCATCGATCAAAACAAGGGCAAAAAAAAAAATGTTAGAAAAAGAAAAAAGAACTGAGCAGCTCTAAGATCGACACCGTAGTATGGGATTAATCTTAAGCATATGTAATTGAAATTCTTAGGAAAACCTGAAATACAAAGACAGGAAATAAGAAATTAAAGAGAACGACACGACACACATAGACGACGACACAGACAGCACACAGTAATATCACGCAACAACGTAATATTACACAGTACTAGTACTGTTCTTACACACGGTTCTTTTATTTAAATATTTTTACTTACAACTTAGAAATTACGCTAGGAAACCACACGTAGGACATATGTGGATAGTATGCATCTGCCCGATGGATCCACACGCAGCGCAGACGAGAGTCGGTGGCACCATTGAAGATCTTGGAGGAGTGGATGCCGGTGAAGTACTCCCTGATGGAGATGCTGCCGCCGCCGCCGCAGATCCTGCCCCTCCTCCATCAGTCTTGCACCCACGACAGAGTGAGCGCAGTGTGAAGATCACAAGTAGACCTCCGATAAGTCCAAGCACGATCCATAGCGTGACATTTGAGGAAGGCTCCAATGGACCGTCTGGGTCGGTGCAAGGCGTGAGAGCTTCGAGAAATCTCATGATCAGGAAGGAATTGAAAACTTAAAGGAATTGAAACTAATTAAACGATGAGAAGGAAGTGAAAGTACTTAAAGGCAGTGGTTCACGTTAGAGCCAGAAAAGGCCTAGCCACTGAGCAGAAATGGTAAATCTAGCTAAAAATTAACTTGCTTCTAGAACTAATTAACATGCTTAAGGTTAATCCAAAGCTGAGCAGAAATGGTAAATCTAGCTAAAAATTAACTTGCTTGTAGAACTAATTTACATGCTTAAGATTAATCCAAAGGGCTATAGCCAAACAAGGAAATGGGAAAAAAGATCAAATAAGCAAATAAGTCAAACAACTTCCCTTCTGTGGGGCCACTGTAACAAGTCTACAACGTTATTTTTTTGGCTTAAATAAAAACCCACTAATTTCGAATTAATAAAATCCTAGAAACTGAAATGAACAACAACTGTGATACCCTTTATTACTCATGATCTTGATGAAATAACAGTAATAAATTAAAGTGATCATATTCGTAACAGTAAAAACCTCAATCTCTCAAGTACTATTGCATATATGTTCTAATTCCCAATTGCTATATCTCACATACATGCCCTATTTTAAACTTATACACATTTTAAAATCTGATGTTTTCATCTTCATAAAAATTGAAAAAAGGGAGAAAAACAATGAAATGACAAGAGACCACAAAAAATAAGTTCTATACCGGTACTCATTTATCGGCATTTATATTAAAATACCAACACTTATTTTTATTACCGACACTCTTTTTTTTTGTGCATCTTGCACGAGCGTCGGGAGAAGTAGTGTCGGCATAGGTCGTCTTTTTTTTTTTTTTTTGTAGTCGACGTATAGCTTCTAATAATTAGGTGCTAGCATATATACAAGAACTGACAAGAGACTTCTCAAAATCATTATTTTAGGAATAATTTAATACATCCAAAATTTAGAAATATCAGAAGCTAGGAAGATTAATTCAATGCACTGTTATACGTACAATAAATTAATTTATCTAAACATTGTGTCTGGCATACGCATCTTGAGGATTATTGAAATTATAGGGAGGTCACGTAAAATACTTCGTGAAAAATCATGTTAGGGAGCTAGGAAGTTTTGTAATATGATGAAGTATTTGTATATATGCCATATATGTGATTCTAAGTTCGAATATGGTATTTCAGGTCTGAATAATTAAGTTTGGATATATATCTTTTTTTTTACAAAAAAAAAAAATTTTTTTTTTTTGGATATCTATGTATTAACTATTAATTAAGGCTGCTTTACTAGCACCCCTTTTGGCTTTTTGATAACATAAAAAAATCAAAATGACAATTCCAAACATAATTTGTACGTTCTTCAGGAAAGCCTACAATATTCCCATTGTCTTATCGCCAAACATGTCTGTCGTTTTCTTCACACTGAACGACTACACGTTAGGCAACAGCAAATGACATTTTCAGACATGCTGCATATATATGTATATCACTATTGGTTCCAGAAAAAGGAAAAGGAAAAAATGATCACCATGCACAATATTGTACGTTTCAGTGACTTTCTCTGTCCTTTTTGTGTATGGTTTGTCTTAGTTGCTTTTTGCCCTCAACGTAGTGGTCACATTATATCATTAATTATGGTCCTTAATCTTAAGTACTTATCATGCATTAATAGAAAAAAAAAAAAAAAGGGAATGAATTTAATTTCAAAGGGTGTTTCTGTGGCTGCATGCTAAGCAATATTGCTTAATACATTGGTTTTGGAGGGCCTAATCATGGGCAGGGTGGCGGTCTATTTTCAGTCAAAATATCATCTTTTTTCAGGGGATGGCGAGTCAAAGTCTTTTGAGTTTGTTAAAATATATGATGATAATTGTTCTAATAGGGTTCCTTGAAGTGGGAAATGATCGATATGTCAGATGTAAACAAAAATAAAAATAAAAATTTGGCCCATGACATAGAGGTCAACTTTACTGTTTGAATGCATTAAAAACAACCTGCTTTATAGATGATCTCTATATAGAAGAGATGGATTATAACAATCTTTCTAATTACTTCATTTTCTATTTCTATTTGAAAGAATCCATAAAAAAACATTTTATTTCTACCGAGCTAAAACTAAATGTTGATGTCTCTAGCAAACCAAAGTCATTGTTTAATAGTTATTTTGCTTCAATCTCTCTTATACATACAAATCATAAAATTGAAGATTTGGTCACGATTTGAAATATTCTCTTCTCTCTTTACGATTAGAAATACTTTTTTCGGCTTGAAATTTTTGATCCACTTTAAAAACGAATTATGTTTCGTAATTTCATAATCTATTTTTTTTATTGACTCTTATGGATATAGATAAATCATGAGAATTTCTATTCTTCTTCCACTCTTTCATTGATAGGTAAAGGATTAATTAATGTCTAATTAATTTTGTTGTTCTTTGATTTTTCAATCGATGTACAAACAAAATAGACTCAAAGGCCACATGCCTTCAACACATTTGCTGGTTTACAAAGAAACAATTTGGTCATACCTAATCTATCTTCAAGCCGAAACCAGAAGGTTCCTTATTACATAAACATAAATAATAATAATTTTTTTAAAAAAAGAAAAAAAAACAGTGAAGAATTCGTATTGGATTAATTATCTGTTTTGATTAGCTCTTTCATAAAATAACTTTAAAATCAATGAAGGATAAAATTCTTCCACAAATTGTCAGGCATTGTGCAAAATCTTTTCTACTATTTTCTCGTGAGTCTCTTATGTCAGCTTTCTTTGAATTTTAGTCAAATCTTTGCCATTCTAGTATTCTACGCACTTTACTTGCCGCTTGAGACTTGAAATTCAAGTTAAAAAACAAAATGGAGTGTGAAAAACCAATGCCAGAGTGCCAGAGAGCCAAAAAGGTTGTTTCTCTTTTCTCTCTTCGTTCATTTTTTTTTTAATTATGTATATATATATATGAAATCGATCGAGAGCAAGAGATGATCAGTTGTCTGGAAATACATATTAATGTATTTAATACTTCTTTTAGGATTAGAAATACTCCCTTCTCTCTTAATTTATGGATACTTTACTCAGATTCATTAATAAAAACAAATTATATTTCGTAATTTCATAATCCAATTTCTTTCTTTTTTTCTTTTTTTATTGACTCTTTTGGATATATATAAATCACGAGAATGTCTAATATTCTTCCTCCTATCTTTCATTGATAGGTAAAGGATTAATTAATGTTTATTTAATTTTGTTGTTCTTTGATATTCAATCGATGTGCAAACAAAATAGACTCAAAGGCCACATGCCATCCACACATTTGCTGGTCTAGAAAGAAACAACTTGGTCATACCTAATATCTATCTTCAAGCTGAAAACAGAAGGTTCTTTTTTACAGAAACATCAAAAACAAAGAACAATATATGAAGAGCTCCAAATGGATTATCTGTTTTGATTAGCCCTTTCATAAAATAACTTCAAAAAGAATGAAAGATAAAAATTCTTTCATTTTCATCCAATTTTATAGCAGTTGTATAACAGTTTACTAAATAACATTATTTTTTTCATCCAATCTTCTTTCATTTCAAGTAAATCGGATTCAAAAAATTCAATCTAATCTCATAATTGGGTTAATCGTGTATACTAAATGCATAATTCTCAACACGTAAATTTGCAGTAATGTTTTATACTATCATTTTATTATTTGATATAATTTTTAATATCATTATTAAATTAAAATTTAATAGTGATTTATCTCAAATTTAATAGTAATTTTAAAAGTTATATAAACTTTAAAGAAATAAAAGAAAAATAAAATGATGGTATATAGCATTATTCGATAAGTATTGACAACGTACATAAAGAAATACGACCCTTATCTCTTACGTTCTTTTGACGATGGCATGATTCAAAA
The DNA here is from genome assembly GCA_900184695.1 of Betula pendula. NCBI lineage: Eukaryota > Viridiplantae > Streptophyta > Magnoliopsida > Fagales > Betulaceae > Betula > Betula pendula. Next base: position 90,319 of record FXXK01001257.1, read on the forward strand.
TCTTCTGTACTAGGATATGGTGATGAGTAATTATTCAATGAAAATATTTTCTCATGGGCATCAAATTTATTATTTATAACAAGCCAAACATTAATTAATGAGACAGCACACTTGATGATTACAAATCTTTTATATTTTTCAAACCGAATTAATTGCTTTGTGATATTTCAAGGGGATCTTAATTGTGCATGCATGCTGATGCACTCCTTTTCTATTCACTGCTTTAATTTATCTGTGCTTCACAATATAAAGCTTTAAGGGTTATATTTGACTCTTATTTACTTGATTTGATTATAATACTAAAGATTCATATTTATAAAAAAATTGTAGTTAATAAGTATGATAATCAAATCTATCAAATCTAATTGCAATCAATTTTATTAAAGATAAGTAATGTACAATATCATATATTCTCCTACCGTATTTCCTCAATTATATTGAGAATAATTTCAATATATTTCCTTTCCATATGGAAAATATATTCTCTAACATTTATGACTCAAGAACTTCTCTCTCTCTCTCTATATATATATCTTCCTATTCTCATATTTCCAACTCTTCACCACTAGTCCTGTACGTACGTATTCACCGACTTTGCTCCTTCAAGACTAGTAAGGCCTATTTCATCGTGTTATCTTTTTTTTTTCTTCTTCTTGTGATAAAACATTTCAACTTGTTACAACAGTTTCATATTGTAATTTTAATACTTTTGCTAGATAAATAAATAGCATCACAGTACTGAACCAACTTCTCTTCTCTTCACTTTTTTTTTTTATCGAAATTTGACCCTTGATGATTATTATTATGACTTTTGATATTTCCATCAAAAGTAATATATATTCTGGCGATCAGGCTATGAGAAACTATGACACTATATAATATGCTATATGTAAAATTTTCACAAGTTCAATTCTCATCATGTATCTAGCATCTGATAAATGAATCATTTTTTTTTTCCTAATCTGATAAATGATACATTGATGTAACATATATATATAATGTTGATAATTCGTTTTGCAGTTCAGCATGCCTGTTTGTGTTGTTTGTGGCAATAACGACTCGGTGCGTACATCATCTTAGCTATTTATTTTCAATTCTCTTTAACCTTAATTATTATAATATGAGCAGATGTGTACGTGTTAAAGAAACCTTATAATTTCAATCACGAGTATAATGAAATATAGTTGACAAGGAACACTTAGCTTTTGTGCTTTTTAATTTTACGTTGAATTTTTTCTTGCAGAATTCTTTATGGACAGATGAATTTTGGGACTTCTCTAGATGTAGAACGCATAGTACTCTTGACGGGAGTCCTATTTGCTCGGGTTGTTTTAGATTCATGGTTTGTTGATTGTGGGCAAACAATATTTCTTTCAAAATTTGTAATTTCAATGCATTTCGCAATACTTTGTTTTATTAATTATTCAAGATATGCTTATGATTTACATAGCTTCAACTGTGGTGATCATTAGAAAATTTATTTCATTGTTTGCAGCCACAAACCCAATTTATTGAGTTGGGTGATGATAGGAAACTTTGCCCAGATTGTCATGGTATCGCTATCACGGACGCACAGAAAGTTAAACCGCTAGTCAAAAAAGTGCATAAATATTTTGAGAAATTAGATCTTAAAGTTGATAAAAACATTCCCATTCTCCTGGTCGACAGATCTGAGATGAACAAGGCTTTTATTACATGTGGACCAGTGAGTACGGTGGCCAACGTATCTATAACGAATAATGTTATTTAGTAAATTGTTATATAATTTATATATAATTGAGATGATGTGGCAGTGAAAAACAATTTTTAAACCCACTAGGACTTGTAAAATGAAATTAAAAGACTGATTTTCACTGTTGCACCATCATACTCATGACGCACAGTCGTATAACAGTGTACTGAATAACATTTTTTTGTATATAATAGTTGCTTTAGTTATTTTATTTCTTTTCTCAGTTATTATTTATCTATCCAATCTACAGAATTCTCATCCAGCAGGTCCGTGGGTTAATGGCCTCACCATATGTACTCCTGTAGTAAAAGTTGTCAATAGTGTAAGATGATTTATTATTATTATTATTATTATTATTATTATTGGTTTTGTTATTGTTATTGTTATCATGTTACACAAAGGAGGAATTATGAGTTTCAATCAATAGAATTATAAGATCTGAATTAATTAGTTGATATATGATCATCATCTTTTCTTGATAACAGATTACAAGCAGTTCAGTTGTAGGAGGAAAGGTACGTGTGAAAGAGGAGGCACAACAGCTAACCAAGACTCCAGTAACATCAATGCTGATTTTGTTTGGGGGGCCGGAGTAATTTTCGTCTTTTTACCTAGCTTGCATATTTCTTTGATATGGAGTTTGTTTTTGTTTTTTTGGTTTTGTTTTTATTTATTTTTTATTTTTTAAAAAAGGTGAACCTAGGCTCCTAGCTAGCTATCCATGTCCTCTTAAAATAGTTTCACAAAACCAAAGATAGATAGATAATCCTGCGACCCATAATTGCTTTTTAAATGTTTTTCATTTCTCCAATCCAATCTTGTCTTCTTATTCATTTATGCCTTTTTTCACCGGAAATTCATTAGTAATGTAGAAAATTCATGAGGAATTAGAAAATATGGTGAGTAAAAGTGAAAGCAAAGAAAATAAAAGACACAATGAATTTTGGGGTGGTTTGGTGTTAGACACTTACATCATCACATCTAATTGCCCTAAGGGCTATATCTTGTTCTTATTGACTTATTGTTTACAATATAAAGGTCCATATTTATAAAAAAACTTTCGTATGTGAGAGAATACAAGTACAACTACATTAATCAAACTTAAATAGAGAATATTAATTTAGTATTGATTTAATATGGAAAAATATTATGGAAAGAAAGCATATATTCTTACAAGTAAGTGCTTTCTACATTTTTAAAAATTAAAATTTTAAATCACACATTTTGAAACTATAAATTCAAATGAACCTTAATATATAAGCTGGTATTGCTCGAAATGTTACTCCATAGAGGAAATGCAGAATATGTTGCTAGGAATCTCGTGACATATCTCACATAGAGTCATATCTCTGTCTAACATATTGTTTACACACTTGATTAAAGATATTTTATTGATAATAACATCAGATTAGGCACAGGAATTCTATAGGTCATGTAAATATAATAGATTGAATAGAAGTATTTAAATTTAAATCGATGTTGCAAATTTTTTTACTGAAGCACTACATTTCAGTCTCTACTTCTGAATGTCATCTAAGACATCATAATTGAATTAATGTTGAATGTAGAGTGCCAGTCGGAGCAACGTTGGCACACGAGATGATGCACGCTTGGTTCCGGCTTCGACGTAAGTTCTTTAGAGTTGATTAAAAATATTTTTCTCTATAATCGATTACTTTTTTCTCTTATTACCAAATATTTCTAATTAATGGAATATATATATATATATAGCTGGTCGATATAAAAAATTGGACCAAAAGCATTGAAGAAGGTATTTGTGAAGTATTGGGCTACATGTGGCTGGAGTCGATGGATTCTACTATTAATGACTCCTCATACAATAATAAAGAGCAGGCTGAGTTTGTAAGAAAATTAATAGCACGTTCGCAATGGATCAAAAAATATAACCCCGAATTTACGGCGGCTAAACAAGCAGTTGACAAATTTGGCCTGAAAGCTACACTGAAGTATATTGCTGATACAAACAGCCTGCCTCAATGATTTAATTGTCGATCAAGGTACTTTTTTTTTTTTTTTTTGAAGTAATTGTCACAGTAATTTAATTTGAAGCATATTGTTAATACCCAAAAGTTGATACCTATAAGTTTAATTAACAATGTCTCTTTTTTTTCTTTTTTGAAGGTTAATTTAAGCGCATTAATTAAGTGAAAGAGAAAGAGGGAGGGGAAGATGGCAGTTGCTCACAGAAATAATTATTGTACTTTCTCAAATATTATGTTAATTACGTTTTCTGAATAATGCCAAATAAAAAATAAAAGCAATTTGGGAGCTATAAAAGTCTCTTGTCTGTGTGTGCTCGCACACTCATGATATATATATATATAAGTAATAATAACCAATTATTTCATACTTTTGTTGGTTTTGAGGATTCAATTAAAACCCAAATTATGAAAGCCTATACATTAATTAATTAAACCCCCTTTTTTAGCTGGAAACGTGATTCGAGGTTGGAATACCACATTCCCATTTGCCTTCCGAATATTTAATTTTTTTGGAGGCAAAATCTAATGGATTTGTTTTTGTTTTGTAAATTCATATGTAAATTTTAGGATCGATCGGTTAAGTGAAAAACTCAAATTTTACAAATGTTTTTTTTTCTCATGAAATCACAGTCGTCAAACCAAATGCCCAAACATCCATATATAACTGCATGGATTTTTTTTAAATTTAAGATCTAAATTTGAGTTGAGTCCACTTCTAAACAAGCTTAATTGGCAAAATGCCCCACATATATTCTAGTAAACCTCTCTAAATGAGATGCTTCATCCTGCTGGCATGATTTTGATATGGCAATATTTTCTCATTCCAGTAAAAGTTGTAAAACCCTCTAAATTGACGTCATTTCGAATAATGTTGCCCTGAAAAAGAAAAAAAAAAAGAAAAAAAGTTACGTCAAATAATAGTGACACTTGCAATCGAATGTTTTTGTTGTAGAAACAGTGCTCCATAAGGTGATCTCTTTCACATCAACAAGCAACATGTATGATTGTTAAGTTTATTTTTTATTTGTTGACCCTTTTATCTCCCCGTATAGGCTATAGCTACCTTTCAAGAGACCAATACTTGTACACATAATTTGAAGCAAATGTATCACTCTTTTTTTTTAATTTTATTATTATTATTTTTTTTTATGTCAGTTTTTTCGTGAGAGAATCATTCTATTTTCTAAACATGAAATTATTATTTTGATCAACGACTTTAAATTTTAGGTGGGTGACTGTAGAGAGAGAGAGAAAGAGAGAATATTGTTTAAATCAGCCTAGTTAATTTTGAACTATTCCATTCATTTTATCACCTCACTAGAGTCTTTTTTTTTTTTAATGACAATACAGGAGTCTTCTAAGTTTGAGGATTCTTTTTCTTTTCAAAAAAAATTATTGACTTAAGCATCAAGTGTACCCTCGTCTGCCACCTGACGAGGTCAACTGTGCTGGTTTCTTTTAATTATTATTCATTGGCTTGAAATACAATGTCCAATCAACTGATTCTTCAACTTATTTGGCGGATTTCACTTATGATATTTTTCTTAAACTAATGTTACATATACAATTTTTGACACATGCCAACATTTGGATCAGTTAATGTCCAATTTTGAGATATATTATCAAATTTTAAGAAATAGTCACCATCGAAGCACAAGGAATATGGGAAATACTTCTAGAGATGTATTTACAAAAAAGGGTCAACAACATATTCAATGCTTCCATGGACATCCACTGAAAATAACAAAGGCCAGGAGCTAGCATTTAGAGAGACAAAAAAAATTCCTCTTTCCCGACTGAAATTAAGAAAAAAGCTTTATCAAATTCTCACACAAAATTTACTTCTATATATTTAAATAAATCAAAAATCAAAAAATAAATAAAAACCCACTAATTTCGAATTAATAAAATCCTAGACACTGAAAGGAACAACAACTGTGATATCCTCTAGCTATTACTGATCTTGATGATAAAATAGTCATAAATTAAAGTCATCATATATATCCGTAACAGCAAAAACCTCAATCTCTCAAGTACTATATATTGCATGCCTTATTTAAACTTATACACATTTTAAAATCTTGATGTTTTCATCTTCGTAAAAATTGAAAAAGAGGAGAAAAACAATGAACTGACAAGAACGGACGCGTAGCTTCTGTTAATTAGCAGCATCCATACAAGAACTGACAAGAGACTTCTCAAATCAATATTTACGGGATAATTAAATACATCCAAAATTTAGAAATATCACAATTAAGGAACATTTTAATGTATTGTTATACAATAAATTAATTTATCTAAACATTCTGTCTGGCATAAGCATCATGAGGATTATTGGAACTATAGGAGGTGCGTAACGTACAATACTACGTGAAAAATCATTTAGGGAGGAAGTTTTGTAATTTGCTGTGTAATTCTAAGTTCGAATATGGTAGGTCTGAATAATTAAGTTTGGATATCTGTGTATTAACTATTAAGGCTGCTTTACTAGCTAGCATCCCTTTTGGATTTTGAGAACATAAAAAAATCAAAACGACAATCCAAACATAATTAATTTGTACGTTCTTCAGTAAAGCCTACCTTCCCATTGTCTTATTGTCAAATATGTCTGTCGTTTTCTTCACACCAAACGACTACCCGTTTAGGCAACACCAAATGACATTTTCAGACATGCTATATATATATCGCAATCTGTTCCAGAAAAGGAATAGAAAAAAATAATGATCACATGCACAATATTGTACGTTTAAGTGACTTTAATTCTCTGTCCTTTTTGTGTATGGTTCATCTAATTAGTTGCTTTTTGCCCTCCACGTGGTGGTCACATTATATCATTAATTATGGTCCTTAATCTTAAGTACTTCTCATGCATTAATACAGAAAAAAAAAAGGGAATGAATTTAATTTCAAAGGGTGTTTATGTGGTCGCATGCTAAGCAACATTGCTTAATAAATTGGTTTTGGAGGGCCTAATCATGGGTGGGGTGGCTGTCTATTTCTAGTCAAAATATCATCTTTTTTTTTAGGGCTGGCGAGTCAAAGTCTTTTAAGTGTGTTAGAATATATGATGATTGTTCTAACAGGGTTCCTTAAAGTGAGAAATGGTATGTCAGATGTAAACAAAATAAAAGAAATTTTTTTTAAAAAAAATTGGCCCATGATATCTATGTCAGCTATTACATTTGAATGCATTCAAAACAACCTGCTTTATAGATGATCTCTATATAAAAGAGATTAGGAATTATAACAATATTTTTAGTTATTTCTTCGTTCTCTATTTCTATTTGAAAGAATTCATAGAACAATATTTTATTTTCACCGTGCTAAAACTAAATGTTGATGTCTCTAGTAAATCAAAGTCATTGTTTAATAGCTATTTTGCTTTAATCTCTTTTATACATACAAATCATAAAATTGAAGATTTAGTCATGCATACTCATTCAGTTGAAAGTATTGATTCAATTTGAAAATGAATTATGCATGTTTTAGTAATTTCATAATCCATTTTTGTTTTAATTAATTGACTCTTTTGAATATATATAAATCACGAGATTAATGTCAGGCATTGTGGCAGAAAATCTTTTCTACTATTTTCTCCTGATCGAGTTGATCTCTTATGTCAGCTTTCTTTGAATTCTAGTCAAATCTTTGTCATTCTAGTATTATACTTTACTTCAGGAGCCGCTTGAGACTTGAAATTCAAGTTAAACAAAACGGAGAGTGAAAAATCAATACTAAAGTGCCAGAGAGCTAAAAAGGTTGTTTCTCTTCTCTCTCTCTCTCTCTT
>FXXK01001257.1:97865-112510 GCA_900184695.1 Betula pendula
GTTTTTGTTTTGATTATGTATATATATGAAATCAATCTAGAGCGAGAGAGGTTGTATTTAATTAATGCTTCTTTTATATAGGAAAAATTGGTGTTTCTTTTTTCTTTTTAATCTATATATGCTATCTACTATTAGAATTCAAGTGAAATAAATATGTTGGTGATCGATCTATTACGCAAAACAAATCTAGAAAACGTTTATTTATACTGCTCATAAATTTATTTGAACATTAACAAGTGATCCTAATATATAGAGAGATAGAAAATTAATATTATCGTGCATGAGCAGATGGAGTATTACCAAGTTTGAATATTAATTTTATTTTGAAAAAATAAGAATTGATTCATTCTTACGAAGAGATTTTACATAGACAAACTTTTAGTTGGAACAAAGAGTTTGTTAAAGAAAGGTGAGTTTTGGCAAGGTATAATGGCTAGCTTTTGAGTTAGCTAACTTTTGGACAAACTTGTGCCTACCTGTAGAATAGGGTATTTTCATTTCACTTCAAATGGAGATAAACTATTTTATGATTCATATTAGATTTTAGAACATCTAACGATGTATATGGTACTACATCATTTAAAAGTTATAAATTATGTGGCAACGTAGGCAATATATACACCGTTAAATGCTGTGAAATCTAGCTAATATATAGTATTTTAAAAGTGAAAAGGTATGATCAGTGTTGTAAAAATATGAAACTATTTTACAGAAATTAAAAAAGATTTTTTGGTCAAACTAAAAATAATTTTTCGTTGACTATTATTTTCTGCCCCACTAAATACCATAACACACAAAATAATTTTTAAAAATAATTTTACACCGAAACAAACAGGGTTTATGATGAAAAAAAAAAAAACCCTACATACATAAGAAGCAGCATAAATACTAATAACTATATCGCATTTGCTTTGGTGGGATCAGATATATAAGTTAATTGATCGATCGACAATATAACATATATATATATATAGGATCTGGCTTAGGTGCGGTACTTTAAAGTACCGCACATCTGCTGTAGCATATATCAAAGGCTGGGATTCAGCCTTTGGTTTTTAACTAAAAAAAATAGCTGTAACCCAAAATTCTTTCCACTATCGTCTAATTCCGTCAAATAAAACAGAGAGTAAGTTTCTTTTTTTTCCCCATTCTTCAACTACGCCAATCTTCACCCATTTTCACTTTCTATCTCTTTATGCAAATTATTTCTTTATGTAATCTTATTCATTACAGTATAGTACAAAAAGGGAAAAAAAAAAATGCAAGCTTCAATGGGGAGGAGAGGAAGGCATGGAGGTAAAGCAACACAGAGACAATCATTCAACTCAGCGAAATTTGGACAAAAGAAGAGTTTCAAGGTTCTTTGAAAGAGAAAAAAAAAAAAAAAAAAAAAAAAGAAAAAAAAAAAAAAAGAGAAATGGGTAAAAAGAATTCCCTTTCCCGGTTCCAATTTTGAAGGGTTTCCTTCTATATGGCTCTTATATTTAATCTTCTTCAATATCTACTTCTTTATATTTACATTAATTATTTTCAAACTTTGGTTACAGAAAGAGAGAGAGAGAGAGACTAATCTAAGGGAGAAAATCTTATAGATCGACCAAGGAATCATCACTCCCCAACTCTAGGCCGTTTGGGATTGCGATTTCAAAAGTGCGATTTAAAAAATAACGATTTTAAAAAGTACGATTTGAAAACGTGTTTTTGAAACGCGTTAAGCGTTTGGCAAAATCGCAATTTGGCATTTAAAATCGCGTCTAGCCTTTTAAAATTCTGCGTTTCAAAAAGCACCCCCTTACTTGCGATTTGAAATCGCAGATTTTCTCGTTTTCAAATCGCATTTTTTTAAAATCGCAGTTCCCAAACAATTCAGTTTTTGCGATTTGGTTTAAAATCGCACTTATTCTCTATAAAATCGCAATCCCAAACACACCCTAAACTGAGGGAAAGTGGAGAAAGTCTGCAGAGAAAGAGGGAGACAGGTAACGGAGGTGGAGAAGACAAGAAAAGGGGTGGGTTTAAAGGATTGATTATGGGTTTGGAGATTTCTGTCATGAATGATCGAATTTGGTGATGATTTACGCATTTCTATAATTGATTATGGGTGTTATGCTTTTAAGATTTTCGAAAGGTTTGATTTTGGGGTTTGGGGATGTGGGGTGATTGATCAAAATTTTGGTTTTCGGTTGGTTATGAAGAATTTGCAGAAAGAGAGAGAAAGTGAAAGTGGATGAAGAAGGAAAACAAAAGAAAAAAGACGGAAGGAAACGGCGTTACCAAAGTTTTGCTTTTTTGGATTAAAAAATCGAAGTCTGAATCTCAGCCTTTGATATAAACTACCGTAGTCTGTCCGAAGATGTGCGGTACCGCACATAAGCCGGATCCATATATATATAAAAAAGTTCATGAGTCTTAAATGTTAGAGAATATATTTCCTATATTGAAAGGAAATATATTAGAATTATCTTTAATATAATTGTGATAAAATATGGTAAGAAAAAGAATATATATATATATATTTTGTACGTTACTTAGCTTTTATTAGATTGATTGTAATTAAAGCAGTGAATAGAAAAGATTGCATTAGCATGCTTGCACAATTAAGATCCCCTTAAAATATCACAAAGCAATTAATTCGGTTTGAAAAATATAAAAGATTTTTAATCATCAAGTGTACGTGCCGTCTCATTAATGTTTGCTTGTTATATAAATAATAAATTTGATGCCCATGAAAAAAATATTTCCATTGAATAATCAATCACCATCTCCTGGTACAGAAGATTTTGAATCATGTCATCCATTATTTATTCCTGCAAAAAATCGGTTTCTTTACGTTGTCAATAGGTTCGATTGGTATTTCTTTACATTGTCAATACTTACCAAATAATGTTATATACCATTATTTTAATTTTTCTTTTATCATTTTAAAGTTTATGTGAACTTTCAAAAAAAAATTAATATTAAATTTGGTATAAGACATTACTGCAAATTTACGTATGTTGAGAATTATGCATTTAAGATACATGATAAACCCAATTATGAGATTAGATTGAATTTTTTAAATCCGATTTACTTGCAAATAAAAGAAGATTGGATGAAAAAATAATGTTATTTAATTAGTAGACTGTTATACGACTGTCATAAAATTATGATAACGTGTCAATAAAAATTAATCTTTGAATCAACAATGACTTGTATTTGTATTTGACCAAAATAACGGCGAAGAAACCTGGAATGTTTTTCAACACTGTCTCCCTTTCTGTCCTCCATTAGTCTCTCTCTCCTCCTCCTCCCCCCCCCTCCCTTCCTCTCTCTCTCTGTATATAAATAAAATGAGTTTTACTGTGACACCTGGTGATCAGATGAGCTCGAGCTCATGTGAGCTTGAAGTCGTGTCTTCATTTGATAGGCCAGAATTTCCTTGGTTTGCAACAAATGAATAAGACATATATTGGAATTCAGTGCAGTAGACCTATCTAATCACTAAGCTTTTCAACGGTATTGGTAAGAGTGTACAAGCGGGGCGGCTATTAACCGCTTATAACCGGATAACCGGAAATAACCGGATTACCAGATAACCGGACAAACCGAAAAACTGGGAAACTGGGAATAACCGCAACCGGATAACCGGTTAGGCCGGTTGCGGTTGCGGTTATTAATTTTAAAAAAACCGGTTATTAACCGGGTAACCAGTTTATATATATATTAATTTTAGACAAGTTAATATACTTTATTTTTTCTTTTTTCTCTCATTTTTGGTTTCTTTTTTTCTCTTCTTTTTCTCCCTCTATCTCTCAATAGGAGCTAGCAGGGAGCTCCCTGCTTGCAGGGAGAGCTTAGGGAGCAGCTCCCTGCTCTCTCTCTAGAGAAGAAAAGAAAAAAAAAATGGCAAAAAAATATATATATGAACTTGTTCAATTGTCCCACATTGAATATGAACAAACTTTTTTTATTCTCCTATTTCAAAAATAATTTTTTAATGAGAAGTGATTAAAAATAATTTTTTTTTGTAATCCATAACATTAAAACCGGTTACCGGTATTGAAACCGGTTATTAGCAACCGCAACCGGGACCCCGGTTGCGGTTCCAGTTTTTAAAAATGCAATAACCGGGGACCCCGGTTGCGATTGCGGTTATTGCCCAATAACCGCAACCGCAACCGGTTGTACACCCCTAGGTATTGGAATAGGTCAAGCTAGGTTTACTGAATTAATTAACTCCAAGAAAAACTCTAGCAGCTCCCCAAAGCCTCTTCCCTTTCCTAATTATAGGAAAATCGAAAAATTATAAAAAAAATTGCAAAATGTCACATGTAACACATATCTTATACATTTCATAAACATTAGATTTGCTAGAGTGATATCCAATATATTGAGTAGCACTTTAGCTTTGGTTCGTTTATTTTATAGGAGCGATTCATCAACCACATTGTTTTAGTAGTAGTGATTTGGTGATGGCATGGTTCAAAGAGGTTAAACCATTGTAATTGGGTTTGTTCCCCCCAATGACACTTGAGAAATTTTTCAAAGTTCAGTATAAATTAATTGAGAAAAAGTCACATATCCCCCTTAAAGGACACAAATTTCCTTCAACCTGAGTTTGAAGGAAATTGTCTCAAAACCCCCCTCAAAAAAATGGACAAATTATGAAAAAAATTTTAAAAAAATATATTTCAACTCACTTATAAAAATACAGGAAAAAGCAAAGCAAAAATTTTTTAAAAAATCATATTATACACGGATTTTTAACCCACTTAAAAACAATACAAAAAAATTGTTTTTTTTTTTCTTTGTTTTTTGTTGCTGTAATATGCCTGCATAATATATATTTTTAATTTTTTTTTTGCTTGTTTTTTCTTGTATTTTTTATAAGTGGGTTGAAATATAATGTTTTCATTTTTTTTTTTCATAATTTTTATTATTTTTTTTGAAGTGTTGGGGGACAAATTTTCCTCCAACCCGGCGTATGGAGGAAATTTGTGTCCCCCTGAAACTACCACTCAATTGACAATGTCCTCCTCAAACTTTCAATTGTGACAATTCCCCCCAAACTACCAAAACATTGTGTCATAAGTCCCCCCAAAAGACGGAAAATACTCTTAAGAAATAATAATAAAAAATTCTAAAAACAAACTAAAAATAAAATAATAATAATATAATAATAAATATTGATTATTTTTTTTTAAAAAAATAAACACTACAGTTCATAAGGCTAGAAAAAAATAAAGCTAAAAATTAAACAAATCATTATTTTTTGTTTAAAACTCTACAAACAATTTGACAAATTCCAAGAATAAAAAAAAAAATATAAACATTTTCATTTAAAAAATTATTTTAAAAAATAAAAATTGTAGTAGTATATATTTTTTCGAGTTCAGGTAAGCGGCCTAAAAAAAACTAAAAGAATATATAATAATAATAATAAAACAATTTTTATTTTTATTTCATTTTTTAAAAAAAAAACACTCCAACCCAATGGGCCAGAATTCAAAATTTTTTTTAAAAAAATATAAAGAGTTGGTTTAAAAAGATTAATTTTTAATAATAATTAAAAAAAAAAAAAAAAAAGAAAAAAAAAAATATAAGGTATGTTGGTCTTATTGAAAAATTTATAGGGTTATTTTTGTCTTTTCGCTAGCTTTAGGGGGGACATTGTCAATTGTTTGGTAGTTTGGGCGGGAAAACAATGTCAATTAGGTGGTAGTTTGAGGGGGGTATGTGGACTTTTCCCAAATTAATTTTATATGTAAGGAAACATGAAGTTGCTACCTCAACAATGGCAATTTTGCTAATAATGGTAGAGGTTATGGTGCATTTCACGTCATTTAAAATTTTTAGGGATAAATGCATTTTAGGTCCCTATGGTTTGGGGTTATGACAAATAGCTCCCTAGGGTTTCAAATGTTACTAATTACTCCTTAGGGTAAGCTAAAAAAACAAATAAGTCCCTACCGTTAAAAAAGTTAACAGAATCCGTTAACTTGACATGTCATCACTAATAATATAATGACACATGTCTGATCAGTTTAGTCATTATAAAAAAATGTATGCTGAACTTGACAGATCACTCATATCAAGCCACGTTATCTCATTCTCTCCATGTCACTCCTCACCAAAGGTAAAATACGTTTCTAAGAAAAAATCAAACAGTAACTTCATCGTCTCCAATTCTCAGACGTCACCCATAGTAGCCATTCCTCTTCTTCTTCGCTGTTCCTATCAAAATTTCACCCATTTGACGCCACCCATCGTAAAACTTCACCCATCATAGAATATCAAAGTGATTTCCGTTTTCTTTTCTTCTTCGTCGTTCCTCTTCTAAGTTGGCATCGTCGTCTGCGTGTCTTCGCTGCCATGCCTCTGACTCGTCCAAAAATTTGACACGGAGGTAAGCCACAATGATAGCATTTGGTAGAAACAAACTAACAATGAACATTTTAGATCGGAGAAGAAACTTAGGCTGAGTATTGGCAACAAATTCAATTGATTATTATTCTCTTAACACAACCTAAGATTTTATAGATGGCTAATACATAAGGCCATTAAAAGTACAATTAACCAACAAAAGACCTCCATTAAATGTATTACATTCCTTTTGTTGCTGACACGTTTTATTCATAGCCGGCCCAATTCGCATAGGCCTTGATGAACAGAGAACTCCATTATTCTCTGTCATTAGCACGCAACAGTTCACCTTCATCTCCAAATCTAACAAACGCATAACCCTTTGTCAGACTAGTGAGCCTATCCCCCCCCCCCAAAAAAAAAAATATTGTGAACTTAGGATCATCATCAAAGCGCATGTTGTCGGAACTAAAAGTTGAGCAAATAGGCATCAACCAAATTGAAATGGAAGACAGGGACGGAGATGTTTTTATGGCTTCGACGGAAGACGGCGACCACATCTGATTTGGAATAGCGAAGAAGAAGAGGAACGGCTACTATGGGTAACGTCTGAGATTTGGAGACGATGAAGTTACTGTTTAGTTTTTTCTTAGAAACGCATTTTACCTTATGACGTGGAGAGAGTGAGCTAACGTGGTTTAATATGCGTGATCTGTCAAGTCCAGCATGTATTTTTTACAGTGACTAAACCGATTAGACATGTGTTATTATATTATTGGTGATGACATGTCAAGTTAACGGATTCTGTTAATTTTTCTAACTGTAGGGATTGATTTATTTTTTTAGCTTACCCTAAGGAGTAATTAGTCACATTTTAGACCTTAGGGAGCTATTTGTAAAAACTTCAAACCACAAGGACCTAAAATGTATTTATCTCAAAATTTTAAATGGCGGGATAACATATACACTATTAAATCTGTGAAATTTAATTTAGATCATAAAATGGTTTTTCTCAATTTTAAGTGAAATGAAGAAGACCCTAATTAAAGTAAGACTACGCTATCTATATAATTGACCCTAATGAGCTCCAATTATAACATTAAAGCCCTATTTGATTTGCGGAATAAACTACTGGAATGTAACCAAAAGAATAACCATTATTTTATTCGGTAGAGACCTATTTCTAGGAATAGCTATTTTTATGGGAATAACTATTCCTTACGACGATTAATAAATATTTCTCCAAAAATTGAGATGAGATATTCCTTAATGAATAGACAACATTTTCCAAAAAACAATCATTTTTTTCTTTTATTTTCTTTCAAACTCTTTTTTTAAAAAAAAAAACAAAAAAAAAAAGGAAATTAAAAAATGTTGAAGCTATGGGTGGCCAGCCACCCTAAGTAGAAACCGGGGGTGGTTACACCTTCCCCGGAGTTCCTCGTGGTGGACCCACAAGGTTCTCCAGGGGTGGTGTGACCACCCCTGCTTTCTGCAATAGACATTGCATTTCAACAAAAAATATATATATTTTTAATTTGAGTTTTAAAAAATAAATAAAGTGCATGAGATTTTTAAGTAATTTTAGTTTAATTCCAATTAGAGCATATATATTGTCATCAAACTCAGAATTATGAATAACTATTCAATTTCATTATCCTCTATTTTTAGTAATAATTATTTTTTTTAATGAAATACTCATTCCACGTATTAAATGAGGCTTAGCTAATTCTTTTGTGGGCCGGTATAGTGTAAATGTAGCCAATGGTGTCATGGGGTCGTGACATAAACTATAAAGCTAACTTTCTGTAAATGTAGCCAATGGTCTTAATGAATGAAGATAACCATTGATAGTGTGCCTTCTGGCGCATGACAAAACATTGATCTTATGAAAACGTGCGAGATTTTTTTTTTTTTGAATTATATTATCAATATATCCATGGAAGGAAAATTCATTCCCATAATTACATAATATAATTTCCTGAAAAATTTCCTTCAAACATTTCATGATCATGAGTTAAAATTTATGTATATAACATGTATATGATGTCAACATTAATACATTTATTTTTTTTTTAAAAAAAATAAATCATATTACATTATCTACATTATCAAATACACTAACGTTAAGTCATCAAAGATTGGGCTTAGGTGTTGTAAAAAGAACTACAACAAAATTTAATTTCAAGTATTTTATAAAAAATTAAAAAAAATAAGTGCAATTAAATCTAAACCTTTAAGAAATTGTGCGGTAATTTTTTTTTAAAAAAAATGTTAGAGCTCATTCGCTCAACCATTTTTGTATTGAGAAATGTTTCCCATTTCTAAAAACGGTTCTATTTTGAGCTAAATGGAAAATAAAAATAAAAATAAAAATTCACCTAAACATAGATGGTCCAAAGATAGTCCACTGAGCTCTAACATTTCTCGTTTTTTTTATTTTTCTTTTTTCACACAAATCCTTGTTTCAAATGAAATGGAGATCTTTGTCCGCACGAAACCAACATGTACGATGAACAATTAATGGTTGTAATGAACCTACATGCATGTTAGCTGCAATGGTAATTAAAAAAAAAAAATTAAAGCCATCCCACTAGCCTACGAGTAGCTGCAACCCCACTTTGCCTTGGGATAAAGATGGAAGAGAGTCAAGAGACAAATGAATAAAGTATATATATATATATATATAATTTTGTGATTATTTTCTCTTATGGATCAATATTTTCACACACTTTTCCTTTTCTTGTTTTTGCTCAGTCGCGGAGACAACTACCAGGCTGCTACATTCCAAAGTTTTTTGTCACCCAGCAGAATTGTCTTTTCTTTTGGGCACTTGTGCTTTCCACAGAAGGCAGTGTGTGAAAAATGAGAAAAAGTTGTGTGGTGGTTGCGTAAAAATCAGAATGAAAAAACAATTTCGCCTACGAGTAATTTTCACAAATAGTTGGGTCGGAGTTTAGAGTTTTAATGGTAATAAAAAGTGATTGAAGTGATATAAAGTAAAAAGAATATTGTAAATTTTTTGTATAAAAAAGTTTTATTTTTTAAGTAATTTTTTTATTTGAATAGTAATAAAAAGTGTTTGATGTGATATAAAAAAAATGAAAAAACTTTTTAAAAACTGATTGATAAAATATAAAAAGTTAAAATGTTTTGATGAGATTTTTTTTTTTTTTTTTTTGGTTTAACAAAGATCAGCCCAGTCTTTTGCCAAACACAAACATATTCACGTAGGGAGAATGAAATGGAACATAAATATCTTAATTTATTAATAATATTCTCATTACACAAAGCACAAGGAATTACAACGAACAAATAAGAGTAGTGATAGACATCACATCACACAAGTGTGATTGAACAGTAATTATATTAGTGTGCAATTTTTCTTTTTGCATAAAAAAAAAAGAAAAAATTTGCTTACGTTGCACACCAATATACTTATTACTATCACATTAATGTGATGTTTATCACTGCTCTAAATAGAAACCCAAACATCCCCGGCTCTATACAATTTACTGACAAGATGAAACCCCCCTAAGATATTACCGAGTGGAACTTAAAAAAATCAAACGTGGCAGGTTGGCATTGTCCAAATCCTAGTGATTCATATAATTTAATTTCGAACCCTGCTTCCGAATCCCACTTTCTTCGTGTGATCCTCTGAATCCCACTTGAATAAAATAAGATCATAATGTGCAACGTGGCGACTAGAGAAGTTGAAGCAATCTTATTGAATGAAGTTGGATTGGAAGCTCGATTCCTATAGCTTTTCCTAATTGAGCCTTCCTTTATTGCATTCTTTAAACTAAAACCTGCATGTGAAAATCAAGAATAAGAGATTAATTTACAAATAAATTGAATTTGCAACTATAGTGAATATGTTATTCCCTGAGAAACATAAATTTAGTTGACTTTGACTTACATGATTGGTGTTGGTACCTGGTGAGCTTATGGAGCCTAGTACTGAGTTGGTGGAGGAGGTGATGCATAAATGTAGACCGGTGAAGGAGGAGATTTCTCGGGTGGTGGTGGAGATGTGTACTCATATGGTGGTGGTGGAGAGTGAACAGGTGGTGGCGGAGACTTGTACTCATATGGTGGTGGAGGAGATTTCTCGGGTGGTGGTGGGGACTTGTACTCATATGGTGGGGGATCATAGACTGGTGGTGGGGGAGACTTGTACTCATATGGTGGTGGTGGAAATGTTTTATTTTTCAACTTTCTGAGTGTTAAAATTTATGCGGCTGTTTGATTAAATGAAATTGGTACGTAGTGGGTGCGTTAATAGAATTAAGAGCACAACACAAAGTTTATTTAATTTTTTTTTACAATGAATGAACTAACTACCTTTTCTTTCCTATTTAAATAAGCTCTTACAAAGCTTCTTTTTATTTTCTTAACTATTTAAATTTCTTTAAATTAATATATAGAAAAAAGACAGAGGAAAATAAAAGCTATTAAAATTATTTAAATAAATGCTAAAGGAACATAAAGTATTTTATATTAAATATATTAAAGGGAAACATTTTTGGTTTTCTGTAGATGAAGAAATAACTTTGATTTCTTAGTGTTTGGTAGTTTAGAAGCCTCAAAGAAACAAGCATTGCTGCATAATTTTTTTGAATTTTTTTTTATAATTTTCTTACACTAAAAAATGGTAATAAAATTTAAAAACAAGCTGATTGATAATGCTGTAAACGTCATAATGATTTTAGTGATTCCGTATAAATTAGAAAATGGTTAACAACGGTTAGATTCTTAGAAGTACATTTAGGAATAATGTAATTATGTAAAGACACGTAGTTAGCGACTGGGCCTCGCCCAACTGGGGCTGTGCTTAAGGTTTGAAAATGGTGTTTAAATATTAAAGGCCAGCAAGTCAATTGATTTGTTGAATTAATCAAAGAAATAAATTAAAGAAGAAACAATTTGGAATGGTGACAGCTCCCTTTCGACGATCGTTTTCATATAAATACAATTCTGAGCATGCCTTTAGTCATCCAAAACCACACCTCTCGGGCCGGGTTTTACTCACCACTCTCTTCTCTCTCTTCTCTGAGACGCTCCCACTTTTCCATAGGAAGTCTTAACACATTGGCTCAAGGCAATGGGTTTTCCTGCACCCATGACGTTTAAGGGTCTCGACCCCTTTGCGGGGTCGACGTCTTTGGCCTCAATTGGTCATCGCTTTCGCCTGGCTTCGTGGTCATGCAGTGTAGCTTCAGTCTCTGAGATGCTTACCCGTATTCTCTCCCCACCACCGTATGAGTACACGTTCCCAGCACCGCGGTGCATTCTTCCACCACCACCGTATGCAGTACATGTCACCACACCACCAGAAAAATCCCCCACCACCATTGTGTAGCACTTCCCCTCCACACCGGTGCATTCTCCACCACCACCGTATGAGTACAAGTCACCACACCACAGAGAAATCTCTCATCCACCATATGTGTACAACTTCCCCTCCACCGCGGTGCATTCTCAACACCGCCTTATGAGTACAATCCCCACCACCACGGAGAAACTCTCTCACCTGCATATGAGTACAAGTCTCCCCCACCAGTGCGATTCTCACCACCACCATATGAGTACAAATCTCACCACCACCGTCTATGATCCCCCCAACCATATGAGTACAAGTCTCCTCCACCACGGGTGCACTCCCCTCCACCACCATATGAGTACAAGTCCCCACCCACACCGAGAAATCTCCTCCACCACCATTGAGTAACAAGTCTCCGCCACCACCAGTTCACTCTTCCACCACCACCATACTACTACAAATCTCCTCACCACCTGTTCACTCTCCACCACCACCATTATTTACAAGTCCCCACCACCACCTGAGAAATCTCCTCCTCCACCGTACTACTACAAATCGTCCTCCACCACCTGAGAGAATCTTTCCTCCACCGTACTTACTACAAATCTCTCCACCACCTGAGAAATCTCCTTCCACCCCACATACTTCTACAAGTCTCCCCACCACCAGTCTATGGATCCCCCACCATACTACCTACAAATCCCGCCACCACACACCACCAAAAGCCCTTCCTCCTCTGTACCATTGACTCTTCCCACCACCACCCAAGTCCCTTCCTCCTCCAGTCTATTACTTTTCTCCACCCACCTGTTCACCACCCATTGATAGTCAAGGTCGTCAGGAGAAGGGTCTAATTGCTACAGATGCTATGACTGGGATTATCCTATCAAGGTCACACGGACAGAAGGCATCTCAAAGGTACAGTACTACTTGTCTCGATTTTTCCATCGTCGTCCCTATTCATTGTCAATGTTTTTTGTTGTTTTTTTGAAGGTTCCATTAGAATACATTTCTTTGTGTTTTCTAATATAGGCTCAGAAATTATAAAATATGGAAGCCATGAACTTGTTGCCATGCAACAAATGATGAAATCTTTCTTATGGCATTTAGCATGCTCTTCCAAATGTGCGGGCACCGATTTTTGAAATACATAAGATTAGACGTGTACTTTGCGTTCTAAAATAAGATAAGATCACGAGATGTTTCAAATTGTTGGTGATGTGTAGTACATCCCACGATTGCCATTGCCGTTGACCACAACCCAGTGTGCAAGAGGGCAACATAAGTCCTTTTTTAAACATTGGGTAGATAGGGCTCCAAACACGTGTTTTTATTAAGCATTGTCGGAAAGGACCATAATTAGTTATTGTGTCGGTGATTTGGATAGGTTTTAGTTAACGTTGTGAGCAACTTGATGCTACATGATTTGGCGTTGTATTTGTTCTATTATTATGACGGGAGCAGGTGCCGTAGTGGAGGGTGACTTGCAAAGCGGGGCGACAAGGAGATCACGGCCTATAGGTAGCACCAAGATCAACGGCAAGTACGCATCACAGTCGACGGCTTGCCTACAAAAGTACGGAGGGGCCAAGCCTGCAAGGCCAAGCTCCACGCCGCACCCAAAGATTCGCCGGTGCACATTCCACCGACCTGCATTGGGGCAACGAAGGGTGCAAATCTCAGGTCAGTCCGAGACAAGTACGAGGTTGTGTTTGGAAGCAAGTCATTTGCGTTATGCTCCAAAGACTCCTTACAAGGAGTGTGCGAAGCCCAAGGCCATATTACAAGCCCCCTCCTTACGTTTACAAGTCTCCACCACACCCACTTACATTTTACAAGTCTCCTTCCCCACACCTTACATCTATAAGTCACCACACCACCACTTACCTCTTACAAGTCTCCGCCCACCACCGGTTGTCGAACCACGATACATTTACAAGTCTCCCCCCCCCACCACTTACGTCTATAAGTCACCACACCACCACCTTACCTCTACAAGTCTCCCCACCTACGGTTATCGAACCACTATACATTTAAATGTCCTCCCCCACCACATACGTTTATCAAGTCACCCACCACCACCACCTTACCTCTACAAGTCAACCACCCCACCACCTGCTGAACCACCATACATTACAAGTCTCCTCCCCCACCACCTTACGTTCTATAAGTCACCACCACCACCACCTTACCTCTACAAGTCTCCGCCACCAACCGGTTGTCGAACCACCATACAGTTTACAAGTCACCACACCACCACCTTACCTCTACAGTCACACCACACACCTGCTGAACCACCATACATTTACAAGTCTCCTCCCCCACCACCTTACGTCTATAAGTCACCACCACCACCACCTTACCTCTACAAGTCTCCTCCCCACCACCTTACGTTTATAAGTCACCACCACCACCACCTTACCTCTACAAGTCTCCGCCACCCACCAGTTGTTTGAACACCATACATTTTACAAATCTCCTCCCCCACCACCTTACGCTATAGTCACCACCACCACCACCTTACCTTTACAAGTCTCCGCCACCACCGGTTGTTGAACCCACCAATACATTTACAAGTCTCCTCCCCCCCACCTTACGTCTATAATCGCCACCACCCCCACCACCTTACCTTCTTACAAGTCTCCGCCACCACCAGTTGTTGAACACCATACATTTACAACTCTCCTCCCCCACCACCTTACGTCTATAAGTCCACCACCACCACCTGCTGAACCACCATACATTTACACAGATTCCTCCCCCACCACCTTACGGTCTACAAGTCACCACACCACCCACCTATCTCTACAAGTCTCCCACCACCACCTGCTGAACCACCATACATTTACAAGTCTCCTCCCACCACCTGACGTCTACAATTCACCACCACCACCCACCCTACCTCTTACAAGTCTCCCCACCACTAGTCTATGATCCCCCACATACGAGTACAAGTCTCCCCACCACAGTGCATTCT
>FXXK01001259.1:29872-40497 GCA_900184695.1 Betula pendula
CTCTTTATTCTCTTTCCTCTCTTTCATACATTTCTCCAATCATATATTTCTACAAAATTAAATCCAATAAAAGGTATAACTTACTAGATATCATTGATTCCAACATCTAGTAAGTTTTCTACTCACTTTATTTTATTGATTATGTATCTTTTATATCTTATTTTTTACTTCATTTCATTTCTCTATTTTTTAATTGAGTTCTTTTGTTGCATTAAAATTCGATTACACTTGATTGCATTTGATTCTATTCTATCGGCATAATCCATCAAACAAACTAATTATGATATAAGCAAGACACGTGTAAGCCCCAATTATTTCGGACTAGAAAAATCTATATATCCCAACTTTGATTTTAACTTACCGTAGATCTTGGCTTGGCATTTATGTGTTGAGACTAACACCTCTCTCTTCCATTTGTGACTGCTTTTCCAAAAAAAAAAAATAGCTGGTTTGTCTCAGCCAAGCGTTAATCAGGAAATAAGCAAGTCCACCACCGAAGCCGAGAAAAAGAACGTCAAGGGATCTGAAACTGCCAACTTGTTGGACCAAAAGGTATACTCACAACCTTTTAGATAGTGGGTGATTAACTACTTTATTGGATATTAAGTACTTGAAATCATGCATGTTGTAGAATTTTATAAAAAAATATACAAATATAAGAGAATAGCCAAAAAAAAAAAAATACAATGAAGAAAATTTTGAAGTGATTTGATTTTAGAGGACTACATCAATCAGTGAAAATAACTCTTGACAGAAAGATAAAGAGATGGCTCTATGTGCTCTGATTCATTATTTTGATTCTACTAAAAAACAAATAAGCAATACAAAAGTGTTTCAAAGAAGGATTTTCCTAACATAGGTTTGCTTTTGGATATATTATAACAACTTAAGCTAAAGGGGAAACTTCAGATAGTGCCCTTGAACTTCTAGCACTTTTGACATACACCTCATAATTTTTTAAAACTCTCACTTTGGTACCCTGAACTTCTAATGTCTATCACTTAACCCACTTCCGTTATGATTCACTATTAGATTCTGTCAAAATTCTCAAAATACTCTGTATTTTTATTTATTTTTTTAAAATAATTATAAAAAATCTAAAAAATGAGGGGTATTATTGGAATTTTGGCACCCATTTGTTAGGATTTAACAAAAAATCCTAACGGAAAAGAGGTAAGTGATAGACATTAAAAGTTCTAGGTAACAAATTCAAAGTTTTTTAAAATTAAAGGGGGCATGTCAAAACGGCTAGAAATTTAGGGGGACTATATGAAGTTTCTCCTAACCTAAATGGACTATCAACGTACTTCTGCTTAAATATTAATAGGGAAAACTCATATTTAGTCACTAGGTTTTCATTTGATTTAAATTTAGTCACTGAGTTTTTAATTTAAAAAAATAAGGTCTTCAGGTTTTACGCAAATTTTAAATAAGTGTCTCTGTTACTTTGCTGTCAACTCAGTCCAAGCTCTTCGACCTTATCTCAACCAATTCAGCTCGGTTTATGCCGATTTCAACCCAAATTTTTTGAACTGATCCAGAAGGCTCAAGCTGATTTGGCCCAGCTTGTCAACCTGGTTCACAGTGGTTCTGGCCATCACGGCCCAATTCAAAACTGGCCGCACAGTCCCACTTGGTTCAACCAAGTAGGCCAACCAAGTCAATCTCAACCCGACTCAGCCAAACAAGCCAATTGACTCGTCTCCATTCAGTTCATCCAAGCAGGTCAACCAGATCCATCCTCATTGGGCCTTGCTGCCCTTGTTGGCCAATTTTAGGTCGTCTCGGCCAAGTTTGTCAACCCGGTTTACTTAGATTTAGGCTGAAATAGATCGTTCATCAACTGGTCAACTCAGTCACAAAACGGCCACCCAGTCTAGTGGGCTTTTTTTTTTTTTAATCCTTCGGCCCATCGAGACAATCAATGGCCCACAATTGCCTAGCCCAAGCTGACCCACAAGCATTCTCTACTAGGCTTCAGGCACACTTGTCCTCAGCTCAAACGAGTCAACAACCCAGTCCACCGGCTACCTACTGGCCACAACCTGCTGATGCCGCTCCTCGTCTTCTGTTACCGCCCACCGGCGACCACTTTTCTCCACCCACCTCCGACAACTTTCTGGCCAACTCCAAAAGTTTCTTCGATTTAAAATAAAAAACAAAAAAATCCATTTCCCTTTCTTTTTCAAACTCAAGCCTATAACTTGAGTATGAGGGGATGTTAAGAAAATTTTATATGATTCTCTAGTTTATATCTTTCCTTTTGTATTCTAGGGTATACTTGTTCACTCCTCATAGCATCTCTATAAATAAAGATCTTTGTAATACTTCAACATATTTAATATACAAAATGTAGCTCTAAACTCTCTCTCCGCTTCAACTCTTTATTCTCTCTTCTCTCTTTCATATATTTCTCCAATCATATATTTCTACAAAAGTAAATCCAATAAAAGGTATAAATTACTAGATATCATTGATTCCAACATCTAGTAAGTTTTTCTACTCACCTTCTTTTATTGATTATGAATGTTTTATATTTTATTTTATACTTTATTGCATTTCTCTATCTCTTAATTGAGTTTTTTTGTTGCATTAAATTAAAATTCGATTACACTTGATTGCATTTGATTCTATTCTATCAGAATAATCAATCAAAGAAACTAATTATGAAATAAGTAAGTAACATCTGTAAGCCCCCCAACTATTTTGGACCAGAAACATCTATAAATCCCAGCTTTGATTTTAACTTACAGTAGGTCATGGCTTTGCATTTCTGTGCGACATTGACACCTCTCTCTTCCATTTGTGATTCATTTTCCAAAACAATGTCAGGTTTGTCTCTTAATCAGGAAACAAGCAAGTCCACTACCGAAGCCGAGAACTTGGCTTCCAAGAATGTCAAGGGATCTGAAAATGCCAACCAGTTGGGCCAACAGGTATACTTACAACCGGTTCGATAGCGGGTGATTAACTACTTTATTGGACATTAAGTACTTGAAATCATGCATGTTGTAGAATAAAAAAATATATAAAATATAAAAAAAAAATGGTGTAACAAGAAAAATATAGAATGTAGAAAATTTTAGAGTGATTTGAATTTAGAGGACTAGATCAATCACTGAAAATAACTTTTGAAAAAAAGATAAAGAGGTGGCTTTGTGTGCTCTGATTCATTATTTTGATTCAAATAAAAAACAAAGGAGCAATGCAAAAGTGTTTCAAAGAAGGATTTTGCTAACATAGGTTTGCATTTAGATATACTATAGCAACTTAAGCTAAATGGACTATCGACCTACTTCTGCTTAAATACTGATAGAGAAAACTCATATTTAGTCACTAGATTTTCGTTTGATTTAGATTTAGCCACTGAGTTTTTAATTTGAAAAATAAGGTTCATAGGTTTTACCCAAATTTTAAATAAGTGTCTCTATCACTTTACTATCCACCCGGTCTAGGCTCTTCGGCCTTATATCATTCGCCCAGTTCACATTGGTTTCTTGCCGGTTTCAACTAGGGGTGGCAAAATGGGTTGGCGAGTCGGGTTTGGGTTGACCCGCTAACCCGTTAAGGGTAAACCCAAACACGACCCGTTTAATAAACGGGTCACCCAAACACAACCCGTAATTTTAATGGGTCGACACGACACGACCAGTCTAACCTGTTTAGTTGACGGGTCGTGTCATGTCGACCCAACCCAACCCATTACGCCAATAATCGAAGGGAGACAGAGAGAGAGGAGAGAGAGAGAGAAGAGAGAGAGAGAGAGAAGAGGAGAGAGAGAGAGAGCTCAGAGAGGGAGATACGGATACCTAAAATTCTCTGTATTTTGTGTTAACAAATCCTCAGAAACATCATGCGCAGAAGACCCACACACGCACACACAACACTACAACAGTAGATTGATCAACACCCACAAATAATAAAAGAACCCCACTTCCAAGCTCCAAATACCATCAAATCATATCAAAGATCCCGATTACATTGAAACAAAGCAGGAAATGTTCAGATGAATCAGATCGACGAAATTAGGCCTCAAGCCCATCAAACAATCCATTTTTTTTTTCTAGAAATTACATATAAAACTAAGTGGAGGAACAAAAAAGAAATAGCAAAAATGAACCTGAGGGAAAGTGGAGCTTTGGGTCCAAACACTGCCGTCATGGCCAATGATGGCCGCGGCCGACAGGTTATTGCCTTTGATTCGCACATGAGATGCTCATCTTCTTCTTTACGTCTGGGATTTGCTTAGGTTTTTCTGTTTTTTGCTGTCTCGAATGACCGTGATCGAGAGAGAGGGAGATAGAGAGAGAGAGAGAGCTGAGTGAGAGACTGAGAGTGAGCTATGAGCGCAATGACTGTGAGTGGCCCGCTACGGCCATGAGAGAGAGAGCCAGAGAGGAAAATCTGAGATCGAGAGAGAGAGATTAGAGAAGTAGAGAGGGAGATCGAGAGAGAGAGATCAGAGAAGTAGAGAGGGAGATCGAGAGAGAGAGACGGCAAAGAATCAAAGATGAGATGAGATGAGAGATAAATTAGGTTTAGGTTACTTTTTACGTTTTGAACATTAATAAATAAATAAATAAATAAATAAAAATAAACAGGTCAGACGGGTCAACCCGCCAACCCGACGAGTTGACCTGTCTGACCCAATAATTAAACGGATTGACCCGTTTATGACCCGACCCAATTACTATAAATTCAAACCCGTTATTTTCGTGTCGTGTTCGTATCGGGTTCGCGGGTTGGTAACGTGCGAGCGCTACCGGTTTTAAAATTTATAAAACCACTCGTATTAGATCAAATCCTTGTAGGATAGCTCTAAAAGAGGGTATCGATCCGCAGGGATTGTATTAGTTGCTTTGTTATGAAATTCTCAAGATTGCTTTCAACTCAACTCATCAAATAAAGGGTTTTGGAAGTCTTAACAACTAATCAACATAAACTAACAACAATTAATTAAAGATAGTAGGGAAGGTATAGGGAATTGATTTCACTCAATCCTCATACCACAAGTGAACTAGTTCTAGCATGGAATTCAAACAAAGGTATGGTTTTGAGCGTGTAAAGGTTGTCAACCCTCACAACAACTCATCAAGAAAATACTATCAATAGAAAATGATAAAGCATCATAGTTACACACAAGCTACTCACCTAACCTTCTACATGTGATTAAACCCATGTTCCCTAGCATGCGATATAAATTCTCTTAATAGCCTACATAAAATCATGAAATAAGCATAGAATATCATAGGTTCCCACTCCTCTTTCCATCTATTCTAAATTACACTAACATAGATTGATTTGTGGTCCCTAGCATACCCTATCAAACTCACATAACATCATGTCAAAAGCATCATCGCATAGCTTATACTCTCTTAATCAAAGATATCAAAAGTATTGAAATCATTCAAATCTCAACTCATTTCCTCAAAGACAAAGAACAAGTTTAATCTCAAATGGTATAATCAATAAGCACAATCCTCATGCATATACAATCACCATACCATTTATACAAAATTCAAGCTAAAACTACTCAACTCATAGCACTTGGATCAAGTTCATCAAAACCCTAAAATTCCTCATGTAGGAATTGGGAAACTCCATTGATTTGGAGAGAACCAATACCCAAGAAAATCAAGTGCTAAGAGAGGAGTTCTACCTACTGTAAAGAAGTAAAACAAAGCAAAAGAAAGCTAAAAACTACTCTGGAAATAAAACTAAAACGAGCCACTGCCTCTCTCGGACAGAAAATACAATATATATAAAAAATGAAGCCTTGATCTTTCTTAAGGAAAGATAAGCTAAGATTCTGAGTTTCCAGCTGTTTAGGAGTCCTCTAAAGATATGAATTCGGCGCCTACAACTCGCTGGCAGCCGCAATTGTGGACCAAGAAATATCTCCACTGGCGTTAGCTATCAGATACTGTTCACGTTCTGGAAGCATCGACTGCGATCGATCCCTAGGCTTCTACGATCGATCCCAGGATGAGATCGATCCAAGGCTGCTACGATCGATCCAAGGTTTGCGATCAGATCCAAGTATGCTGCGAATCGATTCGCTGGTGGCTTTTCCTTCTGCTGCCTCAGCTCTCCTTTGATGTCTTTTGGCTCAAGTGTTAAGATTTGCATTTGTTTCTATTAGCAAGACAAAATAAGACAAACACGACACAACAAAATATTAATAATAATACAACTAAGTAATAATACGTGCGAGTTAAGGGCTTAATTTAAACATTCAGCACTTATCACACCCCCAAACTTACATAATGCATAGTCCCTTAGCGATTACACCAACAAAAATAAAATAGAAAGAATGAACTAATATGCTGACCTCTTTGTCCGTTAGGAAACACGATGTGCATTTAGCACAGCAACAAGCCCTTTTAAACCCAGGCATCCCTAGCGGATGAGTGAAGTCTCGAGGGGGGGGGGGGGGGGGGGGGGGGGTGGGGGGGGTGGGGGGGGAAAGGGGGGGGGGGGGGGTGGGGTTAACAGAAATGTTCCCACAAACATCATCGCATGATCAAATATCACAAGGAATATTGCATCCAAAAAATAATGGTGCCATGTCAGTGGCAAGCTTAAATCTAACCAAACTCCCATGTTCACAAGCAACTCAGGATTTTGTAAAATATATTACTTACCAGAGTGCTAGTGAGAGTTTCATGTTAGTTTCAACTAGTGTAAAGTGAAATCAGCACATAGATTATGAAGGTTCAAAATAATTGGTCCAACACAAATGGCGCAATACCTCAAAATTCAACTGAATACATTATCGAATATAAATAACCTGGTTGCATGGTACTAATTAACGACCTCTTTTATTATAATACCAAGCTGTTAGCTTAACTTCCCTTAAGCGTCTAGTTAGTAACCCATGTAACCGAGTATTAAGCCAATGATGTCCCAAACCCAGATGGCTTTAAGAGCACTAGATTAGAGACATCCCTAGGGGCTGTAAACTCAAGTAACAGGCACAAAGACAAACTAGCTGTTTTATATCATTTCTTTTTTTTAATCTCATATGCCCAGTCATCCATCAACAAGTATCAGTTGCTCAAAGTATTGAAAACAAGCCATGTTGTCCATTAGAGCCTCATACCGTCCAACAATCCACGTCCAATGTTCTGGTGATATGTCCAATGTAAAACAAATGAACTTCATCAAAGCCAAACGCAAGTAAAAAGATTTTGAAATCCTAACTGCATGATCATGTGTTCGTTCTCTTAAGCTCACCAATGAAATGTAAATCAAAATTGAAAATCAACAAAACTCTAAGGGATAATATAAACATGTATTTACAAGACATGTATTTACAACACATGTATTTACAAAAGAAAGAAAAATTTTATTCAAACTTATGAACAAATGAACAATTGTCTATATTTTCTGTCTATCCATACCCTTAAACTTAATTCACATATTGTCCCCAATGTGTATGTACAATGAATGGAAAAACAAGGGATAAAGAAAAACCTCATATGGGGAGGTATGGCTCTGTGCATACCCCCAAACTTAGACTCAAAAACACTTATCTTGAAAAACACAACTAAAACCAAAATAACAAGCAAGCAAATAAAAATATAATATAATGAATGAAATAATTATCAAAACAAAAGAATTCTTGCATTCCCAAAATGAAGCTGAAAATACACTGTCCTTATCAAAACTGGCATTTGTAACAGTACATTGTTGTAGAAGATGTTATCAAAATAAAACACAATGTGCTTACATCAAAAATACAATGCCAGAATCTCGCAGAAGGGCACTCGTGGGGGCAGCCAATTGCCTCAGCAATATCCTCAATAGTGACTTCAAACCCAATTCCCATAATAGTAGAAGACAACACCCCGGGCTTGTCCGAATCAAAGGTCATATTCTGATAGAAAAGTTGGACAAAGCGCGGGTGGAAAAAATCATGCACTGGCTGCAGCAAAGGCATCAAGTGCCTTCGCCTAAATTGCTTGCGTGCCCATTTGGCGTCTTCATCTTCACGAAATTTCCCCACAATATCAAAGCGAGTCTCGGGGTTGAGATCATGATGCTGCCAACGGTTGTGAATGAAAGGACTACCCGAGGCTAGAGCACGAGAGGATGAAGAGTTGGTGTTTGACATTGAAAATCCTCTTTGGGTACTTTTCACAAACACCTGCTGTGCCAAATAACAAGGACACCAAAATGAAAAAATTTTGGGAGTAAATCGGTGGGAAATGCAAGGAAGGTACTAAGGAATGATAAAATAAAATAAAAATGGAGTTTAAACTAAACAAAATGGAAGATTTACCTGCTCAAAATCTTAGGGTTAAGGAGGAAACGGCGCACAGTTCGTTGCTGAAAAGTGAGGAAATGAGAGAATGAAGTTGCAGAGGGGTATTTAAAAAGGTCACGTGACCCTCTACACGATTACGATCGATCCCCACTCCCTGTGATCGATCTTAGCTTGCTACGATCGATCCTAGCTACGATCGATCCTAAAATTCTGATGATCGATCCTCCCATGTATGTACAAGATTTTCAAAAAGGTAGTACTTCAAAACACTTTAAAAATTACTCCAAGTAGATGGGATCCTTCAGATCGATGGAATCCACATCTTCCTTATGCTCAATACCCTGGATATAGGGTTTCAGTCTCTGACCATTGACCTTGAAAGTTTGGCCACTCTTCGGGTCTCTTAGCTCGACCGCTCCGTGAGNATCCTAAAAATTCTGATGATCGATCCTCCCATGTATGTACAAGATTTTTCAAAAAAGGTAGTACTTCAAAAACACTTTTAAAAAAAAATTACTCCAAGTAGATGGGATCCTTCAGATCGATGGAATCCACATCTTCCTTATGCTCAATACCCTGGATATAGGGTTTCAGTCTCTGACCATTGACCTTGAAAGTTTGGCCACTCTTCGGGTCTCTTAGCTCGACCGCTCCGTGAGGGAATACTGATGTAACAATAAATGGGCCATCCCATCTCGATCGGAGCTTACCAAGAAATAAGCTAAGTCTGGAATTGTATAGCCATACCTTCTGATCCGGGACGAAAGTTTTAAGTCGGATGTGTTTGTCATGAAATGCCTTTGTTTTTACCTTGTACATCCGGGCACTTTCGTAAGCATCGTTACGTAGCTCTTCAAGCTCGCTCAATTGTAATCTCCGGTGGGAACCTGCTGATTGCATATCGAAATTAAAAGTCCTTACGGCCCACCAGGCCTTGTGCTCAAGTTCAACAGGGAGATGACACGCTTTGCCATAAACCAACCGGTATGGCGACATGCCAATCGGTGTTTTAAAAGCTGTACGGTATGCCCAAAGTGCATCATTAAGTCGCAAGGACCAATCCTTGCGATCAGGCTTAACCGTTTTTTCTAATATCTGCTTTATTTTCCTGGTAGATAATTTCACCTGGCCACTTGTTTGAGGGTGGTGGGGCGTGGCAACCTTATGAGTGACGGAGTATTTAAGGAGTAAGGTTTTCATAAACCTATTACAGAAATGCTTCCCTCCGTCACTGATGATTGCGCGAGGCGTACCAAAACGACTAAAGATGTTGGATTGAATGAATTTGATCACAACTTTATGGCCGTTGGTTCTGGTAGCCACAGCCTCTATCCACTTGGACACATAGTCCACCGCCACTAAAATATACTCAAATTCGAACGAGGGTGGAAAAGGCCCCATGAAGTCTATCCCCCACACATCAAATATTTCCACTATCAAAATGGGGTTTAGAGGCATCATGTCCTTTCTGGATAGTGTTCCAAGGCGTTGACATCTATCACACGCCCGACAGAATAGATTGGCATCCTTGAATAAGGATGGCCAGTAGAATCCACTTTGCAAGACCTTCGCCGCGGTCTTATTAGCACTAAAATGTCCCCCATAAGCCAATGTGTGGCAAAAGGAGAGGACACTCTGTACTTCGCCTTGAGGTACACAACGACGAATGATTTGATCAGCACAATACTTAAAAAGCTCAGGATCCTCCCAAAAATAGGATCGGATTTGCTTGAAGAAGCGGTTTCTTGCTTGCTTCGTCCAATGAAAATGAATCTTACCTATTGCTAGGTAATTAACAATGTCAGCGTACCATGGCACTTCCTTCGGAGTAATCTCAAACAGTTGCTCATCTAGGAAGGAATCATGAATTGGAATGAGAGAAGACTCGATAGAAATGCGGGATAGATGGTCAGCGACAACATTATCAGATCCCTTTTTGTCTCTAATCTCCAAACCGAATTCTTGAAGCAAGAGAATCCATCTAATCAAACGGGGCTTTGTCTCCCGTTTAGCCATTAAATGCCTCAGAGCGGCATGGTCAGAGTAAATCACTACCTTGGACCCTAAAAGATAAGAGCGGAATTTGTTCAAAGCAAAAACAACTGCTTGCAACTCTTTTTCTGTAGTCGTATAGTTCACTTGAGGGTCCATCAAATTTTTGCTAGCATAATAAATAGCGTGAGGGATCTTGTCCTCACGCTGTCCCAAAACTGCACCGACAGCAAAGTCGGATGCATCACACATTATTTCAAAAGGGAGAGACCAATCAGGGGTCTTAATGATAGGGACGGAGGATAGAAGCGATTGAAGTGTCTCGAATGCCTTAAGACTGCTTCATCAAATCAATGGAGTCTCC